>WBNO01031634.1:0-23371 GCA_013400575.1 Peucedramus taeniatus | reverse complement strand
CTTCCTTCCTTCCTTCCTTCCTTCCTTCCTTCCTTCCTTCCTTCCGACACTTCCTTCCGACACTTCCTTCCGACACTTCCTTCCGACACTTCCTTCCTTCCTTTTTCCTCATTTGAAATACCTTCACTTCCCTGGAACAGTTTAATTCCTGAAAGAGTACTTTTTTGCTTTTATTCCTGGAAGAATAGAAGTCATCAATTTTTTCAGCTTTTGGTCTCATTCATACACATTGTATCACTTAATAAGGAAAGAAGGTATTTAATACAGTTTGAAGAATTAAAAAGAAAGCAGCCCTTGAATTAGAAAAGAGAATCTACTGGTGAAGAAAGAATTTTTCAGTTTGCTAATGGCAGTTAATTCTGCTTTACATCTTCAATACAAAAACATACTTTTTAACACTGTGCTAAAAACTGCGATTTCCTTGCATTTAATTCACTGAATGCAAAATATTTCTGACTCGTTCTTTAGCAACAATCTTCTCTATGTTATATCTTGTGAACTCAGACCCAGATCTTATTTTTTTCATGTTTTGTTTTCACTTTGTAGTGAACTGCAAGCCAAGATAATGCAACACAGTGTCTAAAATTTCACTTTTCAATAGCCATATAGCCATGTATTGCTTAACTTGGATTTATCTCAAGCCCTAGATATGGCAGTCCAATCTGAGAATGCATGCAGACAGTAGACATTGGAAAATATGTCCTTGTGTAAACACAATATAGCTGAACCTGTTTGTCAGGATGCAAAGGTGTATGAAAGGACACTGCACTTGGTTCCCCAAAGGGAAGATATGATGTACTATACAAGGCAGAGTATTAATCATAGCTGATATTTCTGGACAATAAAATAGAGTAAGTAATCCTTGCGAACAATCTTTCTTCAAGGATAAAAAGGGAAAATAAGGAACTGGCAGTATTATATGAAACAACATAGCCTGACATAGGACAAAGCTAGAAGCAAATCAAAAATCTCATATGGAAAACAGCTTAATAATTGCTACATGGTTTATTTAGGCTAGGGTAATTTTTCATCCTATTGCATCATGGTTATTATTTTGCTTGCACCACAGACACCTGGTCTCCTTGTGAAGTTAGCAAACCTGTAGTAAGTGAAAGTACTTGTCCGTTTAGACCTGTAGAGTTCATGAGGTTAGACCATTTCTCTCACAGAAGGAAAAATGTTATTATAATTTCAAAACCCCCAGGAACTGGATGTGCAGACAGTGATATTGTTACCCAGTCCTACAAGACACTTAGGCTGTTAGACATCTGATATGTACCAGTATCATCTACAAATTACATGATGGGATACAGGAGGTTCAGTTTTAAAGAAACATTGCTTTTCATAATGCATGTACTGAACCAACCCGGGTTGGCATGTAATTTTAGGGCAGCAACACTTGGGAATGCAGTGAAGGGATTTATTCAAGTTCTGACTACATGTGGCAGGAGCACTGGAAGCATTTTCTGACCTTGCACAGAATCAAGTTCTTTTGATTATTAACTCTGCTTTGTAAGTATAGAACCTTTCTAAAGTCAGAAAACTGTATGTTAAAATGAAGAGAAACTAGATCCTTATACATCTGGGTTGAAAACAGTGAAGACAAAGAAATACAAGAAATTCATTAAACTTCAGTTACACAAAAACCACTGAAAATTCTGCCCTCTGAACACCAAAATCAATACTTTAACATTCCCCATGTAAAAGATTGCCATTCTTTTTACACTAGAAACTCTAACTCATCTGAGACAGAAATTCACACAATGGTGGCCCAATTCACCACAGTCAAAGAAATGTTCCTGGTTTTCATCATTTTGATGGGAGACACCCAAGATAGCCTATAACAGTTCCAATGCATTATAGCTAATGCACAGTTTCAGGTTCAAGATAAAAAACATTGTTTTTTTTCCTTTGGGATGTTTCCTTGTTGAGTGAGTAAATATTAAGCATGTCAGAAAATGGTTTTTATCTGGAACACTGGGTAATATGCTGTGACTTTGCAGTCCTTCCTGCTTCTTTTGACCCTCCAAGGAGGCCTCAGCAGCATTCAGCTTCCCCTGTTCCTCCTGCCTTCTCCATTGTCATCATCCTCTCAGTGTTCTCCACCTTCATCCCCTCCCCCACTTCCTTTCACATTACCATCTCTCCACAGAGGTTCCCTGCACAGCAGTGGAGTGCACAGTTCTGTCAAATGGCAGAAAAGGCTCCTGCAGAAAGGCAGAGACATGTTGAACACATAGGCTGCCACTGCCCAGATTCTGGTTGCTCTTTGTGTGCCCCTGGATTTGACCCGGCCTAAGGAGGAGAGTGCCCAGATCCTTTGTGCAAGATGGTCTGTTCTCTGACACATCATCAGCCATCATCTTCCAGCTAAGCCTAATCATTGGCCTCATTCCTCTCTTTGGTCACAAACAGACACAAATTGCACTTATGTTTGAAAACAGGTAGGTAAGGTTTGTTTTTCTCAAGTGCTACCAACAATCCACGATGAAGAAAGCAGCAACAAGAGATGGCACAGTCCATGCTGAGGATATAATAGATCGTATTTCTGGAGTTTCAGATGGAACCTGAGCCTTTGAAAAGGGACAATGCTCAGTCACAGCCATTTACTTAGTGAAGGGCTTGTTACAAATGGAGAGGGGAGTTTTAAACAAGTTTCTGCCTTTCCCAGGCCTCTGGCAGTAGGGAGCACTTTTACTGAGATGCAGCACCTCAAAATCCACTCTCATTGCAAGTTCTTAATAATGGCTGAATAGGTCTATTACGAAACAAATTAATTATTTGATAGACACAAATTTAACAGACATAAGACTTTAATGGATGACTTACTACACAGAATAAACAAAGAAATACTACTAGTGAATAAACAATAGAATGGGACTGAGGTTCCTATATTACAGATAGCAAAGAAATCTAAAGTATTGGGATTCAATGTGTCTTACCATCCAGTTTCTGATGGGGCATATGTAGGACCCTCTCAATTTCCAGAAGAGTATCCATGGAGATGCGTCCAAACTTTGTACATTGCCAGGGAGTGTGCAGGAAGCTTCTGTCTCCATGATAATTTGTGTTGCTTTTATAGTGTAAAGCAGTGCCTTTGGTCAATGATATTTAATTTTTATCTCTCTTCACATCTGCTCTACAGCCAATATATTTATGCTAGCTGGGGTCTCGGCCCTCTTGGCACCAGAGATCACCCCCTGTCAGTCATTTGTTCTGGCCTGGGCTATCTCTTCCATAAGCACCAGCTGAGATATTGGGGGTGGGGGGGCATCCTGCCACAGGGCTTCTCTCCTGCTGTCTCATTTCATGCCCCCAAATTTAGTATCCTGAAGCTCCATGTTCCAAGGGGTAGAAAAACTCAAGCTGCTGCCAATGCCATTACTTACCCAAAAAGTCAACAGCAAACTGTCAAGTGGCACCTTTCAAGCGCTTCGCAGATGTCATTTATTTTAAAATATTTGCTTGGGTTTAAATTTTTTATATAAAATACAAAATTAATGTGGTAAACAGTGAAAGTGAGAAATATTTTATGAACACATTTACCAAAATAAAAAGAGCTCCTCATGTTGCTGCCTAATGATGGAGCATTTTAAGAATGCTCCTTTAACACTATTTTTTGTTGTCTGATCCATAGCTTAACGTAGTAGGATTTAATTTTTGGTGTCACCATAAAATGCAGTGTGCAGCATATGAAATGTTAATGTAATGCATAAATGTGCAATTAAAAAAAAAACAAGGTGATGTAAACAAGGAAGTATTGAATAGCTGAAATATTCCACGATTTGCAACTGCCATTAGGCACAAAAATTTTGGATTTTTTACCCATTCATATTTTGACATAATTCTTTTCTTTTTCTTTCACTTAATCTCTGAACTAAAGTTTCCAATCTGACCTGAGAGGAACCAAATACTTCTTAAGCCAAACTTAATATTGCACTAATTAATACAGAGAGTACTGACCTTTCTACAGATGTGAACCAGTCAAACTCCAATGCCATCAGTGAAGCTACACCACTAAATGTCAGCTGAAGCTTAACTTACTTGGGTGACAAACACCAGTTAGGGGTATTCTATAATGACAGACAGAACTATCAATTTTTTTTCAATGTATAAAAATTAAGAGGTTATTTTGAGATTCAAAACCATCTCTGCGTTTTTTCCACAATACTCTTTGCTCCTGGATTTGAATGGCTGACATAAGCCCAGAATTGACTAATTGACTCAGAATCTCAGGCTGACAGTGTTCAAGAAGCATTTGGAAGATGCTCTCAGGCATATGGTGTGACACTTGGGGTTGTCCTGTGCAAGGCTGAATTGAACTTGATAATCCTTGTGGGTCCCTTCCAACTCAGTATATTCTGTGATTCTATGATGAATGATGCATGATAGTATATAAATGATAGTATAACCCCTGTAGGTAGACAGAGGGAAACCTGATGAAGTCTAATCTTTGTTACTAGCACTGAGAGTCATCGCAATGTCTCATAGGTGCCATGATCCAATTACTAAAGTTCTTAGAAATGTCCTTGCCCAAAATAAGGTGCAAATGAGACCATATTCCAGTGACAATAGTATGGGGTTTATTTGTTAGTAAATATGAGAGAGAGAGAGAGAGAATTCAGAAATGGGGAGGGGGGGTATGTCAAAAAGAGAGTGACACAGACAGAATAATGAAAATATCACTACTCCATGGATCCTGGTGATGTTCCATTGATCCTCTCCAGCTGATCTCCTTGGTGGTGAAGGTCCCCTCCAAAAACATAGAATCCAATGGTTAATGAATGCTCAGGTCAGGTAGGAAACCCCGGGCAACTCCCTGGGGAGGGTGGTGAGTTTGCCTCTTGCAACAGACTCAGGGTTTGTTGCATTCCCTGCAGTCCTGTGGTGCAAGGCTTCAGGAATGACTCTGGGAGGCACTTCGGGAGGCCTTTGGTGGATTCAGACACTACCTCAGCTGCCCATCATGTGAATGTTCCGTGGATGTGGCCTGTGGGGAAGAAGCTCTGCTGCATTTGGCTTTTATGTGGATGCGTTCCTCTCCTTCAGCCTTGTTTGTTTTTTCTCAGCCTGATATGATTAAAGAATGGGTTTTCCCTTTATTTAATCTTAGTGGTTTAACTTACAGTCTAAAGTCCCAGTCAGGTATCTTCAGGGAGGCTTCTTTGGTTATAGCTTCTTTATACAGTTTTTGTTATAATGAGCAAAACTTTATAGCAATGTTTGAGGCATGAACTATTTCGGTCTCTGACAATAGGGAAACAGTTTATTCGTTCAAAGGACTGAGCAATGAGACACCATACATGAACTGCTGTTGTGGTTTAACCCCAGTAGACAGCTGAGCACCACACAGACACTCTTCCCCTCGATGTGATGGGAAAAGATACAGAAGGATAAAAGTGCAAATGCTCATGAGTTAAGATAAAGACAGATTAATAATTTTTTTAAAGGGGAAGGGGGCGAGGGTGGTAGGGGAAAGAGAAGGAAACAAGCAAAACCTAGGGAAACAAACTATGCAAGAGAAAAAAATTGCTCACAACCTACTGATCCATGTCCATCCTATCCCTGACAATCAGTAGTCCCCATCATCTTCCCCCCCTCAGCTTTCTCTGCTGAGCATGGCATCACATGGTACATGGAATACCTCAGTTAGGGGTCAGCTTTCCCAGCTCCATCACTTCCAAACAATGTGTACACCCCCAGCCCACTTGCTGGCGGAATGAGAAACAGAAGAGGCATTCATGCTGTGTAAACACTGCTCAGCAGTAATGAAAATATTCCCAATTTATTAACACTGTTTCCAGCACAAATCCAAGACACAGTTCCACATTAATTATTGTGAAGAAATTTAACACTGCCCCAGCCAAAACTAATGCAAATGTGAAAAGTAAGAGAATCAGCACCCATTCATATCTCTTTATGTCTTGTATGTGAACACAAGAGAAATGCAAAACTAGAACACAAGATTCTTGGATAATTTCATGTCCTCTTTAATCTAAACATATTGTAGAATTGTCCTTGACTTATCTGATCTTAACATCTGATTTGGAGCATAAATTGTAATGTTATGTTTTATAGCAAGAAGTGATATAAAATGATCTCTGGAGAAAAAAGTTGAAGTTTAAAACTCAAGAATTTCTGTTATCTTGTATTTGAAACAATAACCAATCTAATAGGCAGGTGGTAGTAATCATTCATTTTTCTTTGAAGGACAGTGAAAATTTCATAATCATCACAATTAAGAGTACTCATAAAGGCATGAAAACTTTTGATTTCTTTCTCTGTTACACATTCATTTGAAAATAGTCATAAAAATGCTAAAAGTATTCTCTTTGTATCACAAATTTGTGATGTGCTCATATCTGGATTCTACTCCAGAGTACTTAAATTGTGACTTTGACTTTGAATAAATTAAAACTATTGTCCTAAATGTAAATGTCTAGCTAATTTTTAATGAGACCTGGACCAGCACATTTGAAGCTAGAAATTAAGCCATAGGGTCACCATCTTTTTCACTTCTGCATATCAACATTAAATAGACCTTCTCAAATATCCTATTATTTTAGAGTCAAAAAAAAAAAAAAATCAGAATATTGCAGCCAGATCTACTTCAAGGCTTCATGCAGTTTGCACAAAGTAACTCCCACAAATACAAAACTCACAAATATCAGCAAAATTGGATCTGAGGTACTATAAGCCAGGAACTTTGTACTCAGACAGCAGTGGGTGTGCCAAGGGATGAGAAGAAGTGATCAGCCCACAGTGATGGGCCTGCTGGGATTTCCCCTGAAGACCCAGCTTCTCACTGCCAGACGTGACAAAAAAGGCAGGCAAGATCTGTGGCCACTAGCAGCAGCCCATTCAAACCCAGCCATTTTCTGTCCAAGACCCCTCGGCACTTAACTTGAACTTGAGTCTGTCTCATACCACAGCTAAATTTTAGGTGTGATATTCCTCCCTCTGCTCTTGCATAGAAGCCCTTCAAGGTCTTATTTCATTCTGAAATATTAAATCCATGGCAAACTGATAATATTTCCATTCTCTGTAATATTAGTAGCAGGAACAGTAGCTGTGTTAGAAGTATTAAATGGCTCGAGCTAGCACCTCCTAATTCCAGAGCCTTGGCAGTAAACATGGAACCAGAAAACATCCCTGTTGGTCCTGTGAGAGTATTCACCTTTCAGCAAGGCAGTATGTAACCTTGTAAGACTTCAGAAAGCCCAGAGGGAAATGCTGATGCAACTTGGCAACTCCTCTGAAACTTGTTTTTGAAGCTCTTCCATTTCTTTTGCATGAAAATTCAATTGGTTTGTTTTAAACCCCATTCCTTCTCTCCTGACCTGTCTTTGATAACTCTGTCCGGAAAGAGAATACTAAACTCAGTTCTCACAAATCTCAGCGGAAGTCATTGTACAAGATCACTTTTTGTGCTATTTTTACTATGTAACTTTAACCTTGCAACATAAGTTACACAGATGGAATTGATTTCAGTGGAATTGTCTTGGATGTTTATGAGAGCACACTTGATCCAGCAGTAGATTATGCAAGAGATGTGCAAAGCAAAATCCTGTTAGCCTAAGAAGGAGACACTTTGCACCTTACAAAACAAATCACAGAGTCAGTCTGGATTATAAACTGGTTTCTAAAGTTTACCAAGCATACTTTTTTTCTGTAATGTTCTGCAGCAGAAGGAGCAATCTTTTTCACCATGTGCAAGCTATGCTTTATGTTGCAGTGTTTTCTCCTAAGGTTCTACCTCCTAGAAGGACAAAACAGTCTTCTGAAGAAATTTTAAAGAAATATTTTTCAGTTCAAATAATTAGTATGTGTAACGGAATGTTTATTTAATTATTTATTTACAACAATTAATCATTAATGTAAAAGAAAGTTGATTTAATAAAATATTTCCAAGCCAGATCAGCTCTGGTCAGAGGAGTTTCTAGTATGACACTGTTATACATAAACAGAAGAGAGGGGAAGAAGAATTGCAAGATCTGTTTGAGAGTATGCATAGTTTTACTTCTTTTAGGTCCTCTTCACCACTTTTACAAAGCCCTTTTTACACTGCTCTTCCTTCATTTGTGTTCCCTGCCACTTGCTCTTTTCTAACTTTTTGGCCTACTCTTCCCTTGAGTTTATTCCCTTTTATTTTTCTCTAATACAAGAAAAGAATGATAAAAACCATTGACAAATGTACTTTTGTGTTTCTTTGCCAAGGATTTAAACAGAAATCCTTTGGACTACAAGGATAGTCTTCATGACCATCTACCTCTCTTTTTTCTCCTTTGTATAATCATTCTCCATTTTCTGTTCCATTGCCCATCTTGAAATTATGGATCTTGCAAGAAACAGGCTACCTAGAAAAGCACCCTGGATTATTTCACTCCTACCCAAGCTATGTTTTCCCAAGGAACTTAAGTTTCCCTTTTCAACAGAAAAGGTAAGTAACTGTGTACAAAATACCTCCAACACCTCTTCCATAACTTTACCATACTGCAGCAAATCAGCATTTAAGAAGGATGCCATGAAATATTAGTGGTTGTGATAGTTCTAACACAATGACTTTTCATTGAAAGCTGCTGCTTATTTAATGATTGGCAAACTCTTACCAGAAGACAGGCAGAATTCCACCAGAAACCTTCCCATTCTCCCATCAGTTCACCTGACACCACACTCTGGATCACACCACACTCTCAGAGACATGGCTAATCTTGGGCTCAGGACCCCAGGGCCTTCAGGCACAGAGGAGGAAGAAAGCCCTGAGCTGAACAGGCATTTAGAGTGTATCTGAACTTCCCCCAGTCTCAAATCTGATAGCCCAGTATAGCAGATCACGATGTCACCAGGATGCAAGAAGAGTTATTGACATAGACAAACTCTCTTTAGATGGTGGTTTACTTAGAGATTGTGCCTTGACCTTTCATGTGCTCAGCAGACTAACTATGCCACTGCTTTCTGAGTAGTAGCTGCAAGATTTTACAAGGAGTATAATAATGGCATGGAGAGATGTTTTGTTGCTGAATTGGTGGGATTAGTAAACTCCTTTTCATTGACAAATATTTACCAAAACCCAGAGAATGTCTAAATGCTTGCAGATAATGGATATGAACCCGGCCGCTTAATCAAATGAACAGCCCCTTTGAAAAGCATTTCTGGACAACAGACAAATCCAGAGAGTGCCTTACGCAGCATTCAACAGGACTCTTTCTAGTAGTGTTTTAAATTACTCAAGCACCAAAGGGGCCTACACCACATCATTTGAGAGACAGTTTCAGAAACCAGAAGACCTTGCACAGGTAAGGCAGCCTAAAATGCTCCCTCTAAGGTATTCTTTTACTCTAGAATCCCCTTCCAGACTTCTTGCAGCATTATGAAGAAGCTCTTCTCATACCCCGCATAGGCAGGTGGAAATCTGATGGAATGGGAGGTGTTGTCAGCTCCACACCATTTATAACATTTTGGTTGTGAAACGAGCTTTTATAATTGTTATGCACTGAAGCTAAACTATGACTTGCAAAGTGCAATAATCTTCCTGAGACACTTTGTTCAGCTTTAGAAAGAATGTTTCTAAACCAATGCAGGAGAAATGGCACAAGCCTTGGCATTTTTAGTCACAAATTGAAACACTCAACAAACAGACAGGGATGTTTAGCCCACCAGGAAGAAGGGATTAAGCGAAATCTAGTTATGAAAGGCTGGATCTTTGAACTTGCTTTGGGCTTCCTAACCAGAAATACCCGAGAGATACTTACAGATATGAGAATAGTAACAAAGTCAAGAATGATATGGAGAGAAATGAGAGGAATCTGAAAGGCAACCAACTAACACTGCCCCCACAAGTACTGGACATCTGCAGGAGATATGTATGCAAATGGATTAGAGCCCTGGAATAGTTAGTGAGTTCTCCATCTCCCTGCAATATACAGAAGAGATAAATAAATAGTGGGCATATGTGATATATATTTAGATTGTGCATTAGACTTTAAAATCTCTGTCTAACTGAATGCATTAGCCTGTATTTTCTGTTTATGCCTCTGGGATGCCATGGAAACACAGCGCTGAATCGTAATGGGTCTCTCCTGGTAATAAATAAACAAAGTCTTTGTCTGTTCATGTTTCAATTTCTTTCTTCTTCTTTTTATTCATGTAATTTACAGTTTCAGAAGGAAAACAGACTTACCCCCACCCATTGTCTTTGGTTTCAAGGCATGCTTAAAATAAATGCAAAATGCACCTTCTAGTGGCCACTGTGGCTTCCTATACAGCTGCTACTACCATCAGTAAGCACTGAATGCCACCTATTTGTGTTGAACTTCCTTCTGAGGAAAAATGTGGCCTTATAATTGAACCTGGAGTCAGAGTTGCTTTACTAAATTGCAGCCTAACCTAAAGAGCACTTAATATACTCATTGAAATTGAAAGCTGTTCTTTTCCTTGCAACTCTAAGAGGCTACAGGCAGTCCCTTTTTCTATAGACAGTAACAATGTTCATTGCCTTTAAACTGCTCCTCCAAGTCAATGACACACTATCACTTCCCATGCTCCAGAGCTTATTAAAGCAAACCAAAGCAATCATCCCCATCAGGCTAATGCACAGGAGCAAGGTGAAACTCTAAGCACCAAGTGATAGAAATACCAAGTATCACACAGCATTGGTTTGCCATCTGGCACCTGCTGTCCCTGTCTGAAATGAATAAAGTCATTGAGATGGGATGTTGTGCAGTAACATGAGTAATAGAAAGGCTGATAATTATCTGTGTGGAGAAGTGGGCAGATTTAATTAGACTACTCAAATCTGAAAAGTCAACTGAATCCAAAGGCAGTAACCTCGGCCATGGAGGGCAGCCATATGGCTGCTCTCAAGCTTTCAGGTCAGACTGAAATTCAGCAGGGACCTTCGTCACTAATTTAGAAATGCAGAGCCATGTGCTTGACTCCACATCTGTCAGGCAGTTCTCAGGCAAGAACTACAGCAATACCAGGTATGCAGGTTTGGTGCAATGCACGCTAGAGTCGCTGTTGGACCATGTCTGAATAACAAGCTGACTTTCCTACCACCCCAGCTGGTCAGCCCTGGGAAGAGAGAAGCAGGAAGAAAGAACGAGGGTACAAAATGTCCTTAGGGTGACATTCAAGTGTGTGGGTCTCCAGCATAAGGGTGAAACTGAAGTACTTTTTAGCAGCCTTGGGTCTACAAAATGCATATGGGCTTATGAACTGAGGCAGATCTCCTGAGTGGTACAACTGATTTTATTATGAATTCAAATCATATCATGAAACATTAGTGTGCAGGGAACCAGACGGTGAAGAATTGGTCTTGGAAATCACGGGTGCAACATGTGAGTCTTAAAAAACCTTTTCTCTTACCCTTCTCTCAACCTGACTGTGTGTATATAAAGTAAAATACATGGGTTGCTTTCTCTTCCTGCTTTTTCTTTTTCTGCTTCCAGAAGCATTGATCAGTTCTTCATTCATATTCTGATTTTTCTTTTTCTAATCTGACCATCAGGCTAGGATAAAAAAATATTTTAACCTTAAGAAGTAATAATATATTTAATGATATTCTGGTAATCCCTGGAGAATAAAACAAGAGTTTTCAGAACCCACATAGTACATAAGGGAACAAGTAGACCATCACCCTATGTATTGCAGAGAGGGATATCAACAAAGAATCAAGTCATGATAACCGGATGACAAAAGTAAGTAAATAGGTGGGCTTAGTTTGGTTTGTTTCTCTAGGATTTGCAAAATCTGTAAGGCTTTGACTGCACTTCTCTTCTGGACATGATTTTACACCAGAAGGCAGTAGATTGTGAGGAATGCAGGGAATGACCATTTTCATCAACTGCCTTCCTCCTCCTGGGTCACGTATGGCTACAGCAGAGTCTCCTGCCCTGCTTCTGGCCAGCAAAGAGAAGGAGCAGATGCTCCCCCAGGAAGTAACCTGCTATTTGTGGAGATGGCAGCAGTACAACAACCATGGACCAAGAGTGACGCTGGATGCAAGTGAACTTAGGACTTTGCAGTTGGGCTTGAGTCAAACATAGTCAAACATAGATAGGATACAGATAGGAGGGCTCAGTAAGCAGCACAACGTGAGCAACTCTCAGCCCAGAAAGCAATAAACTCGAGTTTGCCCCTAGGAAATCCAGCTACTCAGGGTTTCCCATACCTTCAGTCATCTGGGAGAACCATAAAAAATATGACTGATTAAATAGTAAATTTTAGGCTGCAGCTGGTTAAAATATTACTTGGTTATTGTCACCTTCTCTTATTTTGTCACTCTGGTTAGATACACGATTTTCAGTGGTTACATGTCCCAGTGGCAGGGTAAAGATGCCCTGCTGTCCACGGCACTTATCTTTGCATAGGGAGATTTGGCAAAAATTGCCACTATGAGAAATTGTTCAGAAACCTCACAAGTTCATGTCAGTGTCTGCTTCTTTCAGTATCTGTGCAGCACTGTGCAGATTTTGTGAACTTTTACATGACACAGAAGTCAATCTTATGCTCTTGCTGGGCATTCTTATCTGCGTAGTTTATCACACTTTGTATAAGCAGAGAAGACCAGCACAGAGCAGCTAAAATTATTACAGAAGGTTCCAGGCATTTGAGGCTGGAGCCATCTGTAAATGTACAAAAAAGCATGACCTAATCTCATTAGATTAGCTACTATAACCAGATAGCTACTATTTCAGCTGAGGCCAATCAAATCAAGAATATACCTTTAAATCACAGGGTCTTTTCAGGGAAAAGAGAGACAGACAGATGGCTACAGAAAATGGTTACACTGCATCAAGCACTGTGGTAAGTTGACCTTGGCTGGACACCAGGTACCCACTAAAGTGACTCTGTCACTCCCCTCCTGAGCGGCACAGAGAGGAGAAAATATAACCAAGGCTCGTGGATCAAGATAAGGACAGGAAAATATCACTCACGGGCAAAAATGATTCAACGTGGGGAAATAAGTCTGTTACCAAACAAGTTAGAGTTGGATAATAAGAAATATAACTAAATTTTAAAACACCTTCCCTCAATCTGTCCCTTCCTCCTGGACTCAAGGTGGCTCCCAAATTCTTTACCTCAGGGGGATGGGGAATGGAACTTGTGGTCAGTTCATCACACATAGTCTCCTCCATTAACTTTTCCAGTGCGAGTCCTTCCACATACTGCCATTCTCCATGAACTGCTCTAATGTGGGTCCCCTCCACAGAATTCAGTCCTTCAGGAGCAGATTGCTCCACCATGGGTCCTCCAAGCAACCACAGGTCCTGCCAGTAAACTTGGTCCAGTGAGGGCTTCTCTCTTCTTGAGGACACAGGTCCTAGCTGCAGTCTGCCCCAGTGCTGTCTCATCTCTTCATGGCATCACAGCCTCTTTGTGCATCCAGATGCTCTGAAACTTGGTCATCATGGGCTGCAGGTGGATCTCTGCATCCCCATGGACCTCCATGGGCTGCAGGCACACAGCTGCCTCACCATGGTCTGCACCGCAGGCTGCAGGAGAATCTCAGCTTTGGCACATGGAGCACCTCCTCCCCCTTCTTCTTCACTGACTTTGTTTTCCACAAGGCTGTTTCTCCCACATACTCTCACTGCTCTTTTTCAGATCATTTTTATGGCATAGGCCACACAAACCCATTATGAGTACTTGCCTTGAATTCACATGCAGCACTGATGTTTACTAGAGAACTTAAATATTTACCTGTATTTACCCTCTGTCCCTTTTTATTAATATGCCAGCTTAGGTTGTTAATTAGATTGAAGCAGTGGCAGCATATATAGCCCAGAATACTTTAACCATTCCATATGCAAGACAGCAATTCTTGTACACTTGGAAAAACAAATGATGAGAAGGCCAAAGTATTCAAAAATATTTTTGCCTCAGTCCTCAATAGCAACTTCTCTTCCCATGACTCTTGAATGGATGGACAGCAGGATCGGGACTGGGAAAGCAAAGTCCCTCTTGCTGTAAGTAAAGATCAAGCTCATGACCATCTAGGGAACATGAGCATACATAAGTCTATGAGACCCAATGAGATGCATCTGAAAGTCCTGAGGGAATTGGCTAATGTAGTTGCTAAGCCACTCTCCCTGACATTTCAAAAGTCACAACATTTCAATGAAGTCCCAGGGGAGTGGACATTGTGCCCATTTTTATAAAGGGTAGAAAGGAGGACCCTGGGAACTACCACCCTGCCTCCCCTCTGTGCCTAAGAAGATCATGGAACAGATCCTCCTAGAAGCTGTGCTATGGCACAGGGAGGACAGGAAGTGATCAGAGATAGTCAGTGCAGTTTCACCAAGGGCAAGTCCTGCCTGACCAGCCCAGTGGTCTTCTATGATGGAGTGACTAGTGGACAAGGGAAGATGTCATATCTGGACTTCTGTAAAACCTTTGATATAGTCTTCAGCAACATCCTTCACTCTTAACTGTAGAGAGATCAATTTGATGGGTGGATATAAGGATATGTCCTTGTAAGGGTAAGAAAGTCACATGTAGACAGTAATCATCAATGGTTCACAGTCCTGATGGACATCAGTGACAAGACCCTCAGGGTCCAAATTGGGACCAGTGTTATATAATATCTTCATTAATGACACAGACAAAGGAATCAATGCACCCTCAGCAGAAGTGCAGATGACACCAAGCAGAGCGGTGCAGTTGCCACACCTTAAGGAGAAGATGCCATTCAGAGGGACCTGGACAAGATTGAGAAGTGTGCCCATGGGAACCTCATGAGGTTTAACAAGACCAAGTGCAGAGTGCTGCACTGGGTTGGGGAAATCCCAGGTACCAAGACAGGCTGGGAGTGAAAAGATACAGAGCAGCCCTGGGGTACTTAGGGGTACCAGTGAGTGAGAGGCTGGACATGACCCAGCAATGAGCACTCACAGCTCAGAAAGCCAAACATGTCCTGGGCTGTATCCAAAGCAGCGTGGGCAGCAGGGACAGAGAAGTGATTCTGCCCCTCTGCTCTGTTCCACTCTGCATTGCTCGGCTTTGCTCTGCTCTGTTCTGCTCTGGTGAGACCCCACCCGGAACACTGCATCCAGCTCTGGGGTCCTCAGAACAGGAAGGACATGGAGAGAGTCCAGAGGAGGGCCATAAAACAATTAGAGGAATGGATCACCTCTCCTATGAGGAAAGGCTGTTAGAATTGGGACTGTTCAGCCTGACAAAGAGAAAGTTTTGCGATTACCTAATCACAGCCTTCCAGTACCTGAAGTACTTACCTACAAAATGGAGATGAGACTCTTTACAAGAGCATGTAGTGACAGGACAAGGGTAAATGGCTTCAAACTCAAAGTGAGCAGGTTTTGATTAGATATTAGGAAAAATTTCTTTTCTGTGAGTGTGGTGAAGCACTGGCACTGGTTGCCCAGACAGGTTGTGCATCCACATTCTTGGAAGTGTTCAAGATGGATGGGGCTCTGGTCTAGTAGAAGGTGTCCCTGCCCATAGCAGGGAGATTGGAACAAGGTATTCTTTAAGGTCCCTTCCAACTCCAGCCATTCTATGATTCTATCAAAAAAGAATGATCTAATCATTCTGATGACAAATGCAGCAGAAAGTTAATATGAATATCAACTTACACTTACTGGTGTATGGCATTTGTCATCACTACAATCCTGTCTGCTGCCCAGCTCTTAGAGAAAGATTGATTCTTGGTTGAGTTTGAAAAATCTGAACTGAATTCTGAATTTCTGTAAGTGTTTTCTATCTACATAGTGAAGCTTTGGAATGTTTAAAAAGCAGATCTTCACCCCAGTTTTGTGACTTGAATATTACCGGAAGCGCACACTATCTATGTATGTGACAGAATTGTTTTCTCATCTTCCTACAGAGTCCTATGGCTTCTAATCCATCAGCATCTAAAAGCAGATAAACCTACTCATTGCTCTCAGCATACAGGAGTGAATTTTATATCAGACATATGTGTCTCATTGTAATCCCTACAGGGGGTCTTACACTTCACTGAAATGATTCCTCTGATTATGCCCTTCTTCCCTGCTCTCAGCCATGCCTATTAAGACCTGGGCATTGCTTCCAAAAATTCTGTAAGGTCACATATTCTTTTTATGCAAATACCAAATAATTACATAATTCACACATTCAGATCCATTCTTTTCTTATGCACTTGCTTCTCTACCGCTTCCAGTTCCTTCAGTTCTCTTCTCCATGCTCCACCAACCATATGCATAGCCCACACATTAAGCTGAATGCTTTTAATATCAGAAAACATGTTTCAGAAGCACATTTTTTTCTCTAGTGAGAACTTTTTCTCAATCCTTTGAAACAAAAGGCACCATTTTACTGGTACTCGGGTACCTGATGCACAAGTTCACAATCCCTCACACAAGATTTCCATGAGCTTCTGAAACCGTATCGGGTGCCTGCCGGAGCATTCGGTATTGATGACTTGTGAAACGGAACTACTTCTGCAAGGGCCAAAGATAAGACATCTATTCTTCTGTTTGCCTTATTCAGTTGTCAGTTGTTCTTGCCATATTCTCCTCTATTCTGAGGACTTCATGCCTCAGTTCTTAAATCAAAGGGAGACCTTTTCAGATAGTTGCCTTGTTCTATGTTGTTTATTGCTCTCCCACCGTTTCACATGGTAATATTTTAAAAACAGATACGTGTAAATTCATATAAACAAATTACTTAAACATCATTACCCTATCCTTATGCCACACTGATTGTCTATTCTCAAGCTGTGCTTTTGAATGTATCCACATGTGATCCTTTAAAAATACTTCTGAGACTTAAAAAATCAATGTCAAACTGACTGGTCTAATTTCCTGCAATTCTTTTAGATCCTTTTCAAAAGTAATTGGAGCATTGCATTAGTTATTTCTCTGGCCTCCAGAGACTTGCCCTATTTCCTAAATTTTTTTTTCAGTCTTTCGTCTTCCTTTTCTATTCCTTTTCTGCATCTTGTACCTGGTCATATTCAAGACTCTTTAGGGGGTTCAAGACCCTTCATTTAAGACACCATGAGCTTAAAGATCACACTCTGTCTACATGCTTTTCAACTCCTACAAATAACACCAAAGGTATATAGTATCAAAAGAGACTAAAGAGAATTACGTTTCCATTTTCTTTAATTTGTACGCTTGAAAGTATTTCCTTCTGCAGCTGGTTTTATGGTTTTCCTCATTTTAACTAGCTTTACCTGATTTTTGTACATGTCATTCAAACAGATGCATGAAACAGAACAGAAAAAAAATTAAAACACCAGAAGGACCTGAAGACAAATGTAGTTGCAGAAACCATTTTTAACTCATTTTCTAGGCAAACTAGTTTTGAAATTATTATCAGCTTTTCAAGTGGACAGGGCAATCTGAGCTGACAAAGAGGAAAGGTGCTAAGACCTGCACAAGATATGTTCTCCTGCAGACCCACACAGCAGATGAAAAAAGCCCCATAACTTGCCATTCTCTGTAGAATCATATACTAGATTCCCCTCCTTCTCCCTGCTGACAATAAGATTTGCCATTTGACCTTTTTCTATCACCCCACAGCCAGCAGTGCCAAGAAAACACAGAGCAGCAGGTTCCCCACCCCAGGCTGAGCAGCTGGAACACCCTGCCCAAGGAGCTGGTATTCACAGAAACATTGGGGCTCCACACAAATTCGCCAGCACAGGCAGGATGACTAATAACTGCTTTGTAGAGCTGGCCATCATTGACACTACAAGTCCACCCACACCTGAGAGAAATCCAGGGTACTACTTCCCAGGAATTATGACCTGAGTGGGGGGATTGGAGCTAGGCCCACTCTACTTCTCCCCAAGCTGCAGAATGTGTACAGTTTCAATCCCTGAATATCTCCAGTCAACAGACTTTCACAAATTTTCCCCTTCACCTCAAGGCCTCTGCACTCATCGCCAACAGGGTACTCCAGGGCACTCCAGACTGGAAAGCTCCCTCCAGCATATCCCTATGTAGCATTGTGCACAAGATCTGAAGAAAATTTAGTATCAGCATGGCAAAGTGATTAGTAGCAACTTCTGCTTACAATATTGCATTAATCAAAGAGTGGAAATACCTTTATTTATGAATGAGCACAATTCATGTTATACTTTCAATATATCCAGCTAAGAAAGAAGGCAAATTGGGTCCTAGTTATATTGGTCCACATATTTCAAATAGAAACAGAAAGTACTAACATCGTACAAATGTAATGATCACTGGGGAACACCACTGACTGCAGGCCTCCAGCTGGACTCTGCTGATCACAACCCTCTGAGCTCTGCCTTCAGCCACTTCTCGATCCACCTCAGGGCCCATTCATCTAACATACATTTCCTGAGCTTATCTATGAGGATGAGACAGCATCAAAAGGAGGAGACAGCATCAAAAGCCTTGCTGAAGTCAAGATAGCTTGACATATACAGCTTTTTCTTTGTAGGCCCATCCTGCCATGCCATCATAGAAGTCTACCACATTAGTCAAGCATGAGAATACATCCTGACTACTCATGTACTCCTGATGACCTTCTTGTTTTCTACATGATTTTGATGATCTCCAGAATGATCTGTTCCATCACCTTTCCAGGAACTGAGGTGAGGCTGGCTAGCTGGTAGTTTCCTGGGTCCTTCCTCTTATCATTTTGATGATGGGAGTAAAATTCGCCTTCCTCTAGTCACCAGGCACCTCTCCTCTTCTCCATAATTTTTCACAGATGGTGGAGAATGTAACAGCATCTGCCAACTCCATTGGCACCTGAGGGTGCATCCCATCAGAGTCCATGGATTTATGGATGTTAAGTCTGCCTAGCCAAAGGATCTCTAACCAAACCCTCTACAGGCGAGGAAAAGTCTTCCTTTCTCCAGCTTTCTTCTCTTGCTTCTGAGGTCTGAGGTTCAGTCTCATCAGTAAAGGCTGAGGAAAAAAGGCATTCAGTAATTCTGCTTTCTCTGCATCTTCTGTTGCCAGAACATGCCTCTGATTCAGCAGCAACCCTACATTTTCCATAATTTTCCTTTTGGTGCTTATGTACTGCTGCTGATGCCCTTCCAGTTTTCCAGGTCTCTTGGACCCCTTTCTCATCTAGAGCCCTATTCCATGGGATTCCTCTAAGCAGGTCTTTGAAGAGGCCTGGGTTAGCTGTCTGAAAGTTCAGGGACCTAGTCCTGCTTACTGCTTTGTTTCCTCCATGCAGGATCCTGAGTTCCACCATCTGGTGGTCACTACAGCCAAGACTGACACCAATGTTCATGTCTTCAACCAGTCCCTCCTGGTTTGTTAGTACAAGGGCCAGCAACACATCTTTCCTCATTGGCTTCTACACCACTTGCATCAATCAAAAACTATTATCAATTATCTGCAGGAACTTCCTGGACTGTGTCTGCCAAGTTGTGTTGTCCTAAAAAATATCGGGTGATTGAAGGCCCTCAGAACCAGGGCCTCTGATCTCAAGACTACTTCCAGCTGCCCACAGAAATCCTTGTCAACTTCCTCCTTCTAATCAGGGGGCCTGTGGTAAATACCCACAACAGTTTCACACATTTTAGCCTGTCCCTTAATACTTACATGTAAGCTCTCCACTCATTGTCTGTCCCTGGATCAAGTTTGATACGTCCGGTTGCTCTCTCACATAAAGACCAATTCCACTACTTCACCTCCCTGACCCGTCCTTTCTAAAAATACTTGCCTTGCCAACCTTCTCTTTGATTATTACGCAAAAGACACTCAACCTCATAATCCCTAGCCTTGAGCA
This sequence comes from Peucedramus taeniatus, assembly GCA_013400575.1. Lineage (NCBI taxonomy): Eukaryota > Metazoa > Chordata > Aves > Passeriformes > Fringillidae > Peucedramus > Peucedramus taeniatus. The sequence continues at coordinate 3,643 of WBNO01031634.1, read as the reverse complement.
CTGTAGAGCTGAAACACTTCCTAGCAGACAGAGATACTCCAACACTTCTCCCTCCTTGCCTGTCCCTTGTGAAGAATTTGCAGCCATCCAGTGCTTTCCAGAACCTGTAGCAATCCAGTGCAGCACTCCAGTCATGCAAGTCATTCCACTATGTTTCCATGGTGGTGACTGTGTCGTAGATTTCCTGCTGCACTCCAGCTCTTCCTGTTTCTTACCCACACTGTGTGCATTGATGTGGATGCGTTTCTGCTGGGCTATTGGTTTCATTCCCAAATTAGATTTCATCTTCAGTTCTTCTGCAGATGGTTTAGAACTTCAGCTGATACTGGTTTTCATGGGTTTTGGTTGGCTGGTTGTTTGGGTGTTTTTTTCATTTCCCTCCCAGGTTAAACAAGTTGAAAAGCAAAACTAAATATTTTTTTATCTTCTTCATAATAAAGTATTTCTATGAATTTGGGTATGTTCCTGCACTCAAATGACAGGAAAGAAAGCTGGGAAGAATTTTCACAGTTGTATCTTTCAGAATATCTTACAGCAGTCAAATGCAGGAAATGTGCAGGAACATGATTTTCAATTTTTTTTTTTGTACAGAAAAAAATCAAGTAGTTCTGCAAACACAGCATTCATTTTGCTCACTAAATAGAGCAACTGAGACAACAATTGTATTTATTCAAATAGGTACAGTAAATCCTAGATCTCAGTTTTTACAAATGTGACAAGTTGAGCAGTTGTGGAATAGTTTTCTTCAAGTCTTCATTTTCCAGGTAATCATTGCTCGAGACAGATAAAGACAGATAAAGCATAAGCTGAAATGCAGCAGTCTCCTTTCCTGAATAAAAAGCATTTTTTAAAAATATGTATCTTCCCACTGTGTTAAGCTGCCTTCACAATTTGTGTTGACTTTTTATACACATTGTCATAAAATAATCATTATTACCATGCTTTAATTGGAGTCTTGGAATAAGAGTATCCCAAATTCCCATGCATTATGTGATGGAAATCGGGTTTCCACACAAACCAAAAAAGTAGAAATGAGAAACTCAAAAAAACTTGAATAGGCTTTGTTAAATATACAAGACGAAGCTACCAGTGTTATGCTCAGGAAACTCAGAGTAAAAAGTCATCAAAGCCATTACTTTAGGAATGTTAATAGCACATAAACAATGCTTCCTAGAAAAGAGATTTAATTTGTCTTCACCATAACAACCACAATGACAACTTAAGCTTTTAACTGACTAAGATGGTTTTAAAAAATAATAATGAGAAATACTATGTTGTCCTTTTTGTGACCTCTTTTTACCAAACTAAATAGCTTAGAATTTGAATATTCATATTCACTAAGTGGAAAACAGCCCAGAGTGTTTGTGCCACATTGTCTAATAATAGAAGTATTTGAGGAACTCATATAGTTTGAGAGGAAAAAGAAGCTAAATTTAACAAATTATTCATTGGAGATTACTCACTTTTCTCTGATGAGAGCAGGAAAATGTGACAGCATGAACAAAGTTTATAGGCTCATTCATGTCAGTTGAGCATAGTTTTATGTCAAAAAGAATGAATGATAAAAGCCACAATTCAGAATATTAAAATAAATACCTTCAGGGGAAAAAGACAGCAAAGACTACAACAAAAGAATAAGACAGCATCGATAGAGCCTCTTCTGAATGTATAGCAAACAATTCATCACTTCACTTTATATTTCTAATTAATAGGAACACAGAAAAGGTATAGAAATTTTGGTAACATTGAGCAGCAATTACTGTTGCAATTTCTCTGTTGCCAGCACTTTAGAGAAGGAAACGACCAAAGGATGTGACACTGTACCTACCCATGCTGCCATATATTTTCTTTGATTTAGATTCTTTTTTCCACAGAGTATTGAGCAGCACCAAAGAAACTGTGACCAGTGACCAACCAAGTGAAGGAATAAAAAAGCATTTCACAAATATTTCCTCATCACAGGAGAAAAATGTGGTAGATTTCTGATTCTTTGTAAATTGTGAGTGAGCTTTTCCTTCAGTTAAGTGAGGAACGGTATCCTGATGCCACAGCTAATGGGCAGAAGATTGACTTCAAATTCTATTGACGTGTCTTTGAGAAATGCATCCCGTATATTTCACTCAAACATCTCCCAGTCTCTAGGGCAGTGAAGGCGTTAAATGTTTAAAATTCTGCTCACTCTCTAAATGTTATCTGAAAATATTTTTAATGGCCTGGTATAATAAGGTGTTATTTTCATTTCAGACAGTGTAACTTGATTTTCTGCCCAATATGGTTAATATTTCTAGCCAGATTATCAACACTCTGGTAGTCTTTGGTGATTTTTTTTTAAGATTAAGGCTTTAACACTTGCAGGAAGGAATATTGTCATTGACATCCAGTTGTAATCCAGCATGACAACCTGAAAAGGGAGTGTCACTATACAATGTCTCAGCAGAGGAAGCAGAGGTGTCACATACAGAACAGAGCACAGGAATCATGAGATGATATGGTCAGAGTATTCAATCCTTTGTTGAGCAAGCCCAACACACACACACAGAGGACGCAAAGGTGTTGATTAGTTCTCGATGTCTCATCTTGAGAACCAGAAGAAAGAAAAAAATACGAGAATACCTTCTTCACAATGAAACTACCAAACCATTTCCATTTATAAAATAAAAACCCTCAAGGAAACAGAAAAAAAATTACAGGTTACAGATTTCTGAGAGCTGCCAATATATATAAGTAAAATATCTGAAGTAAGCACATATTTTTTCTTCCTCCTCACTATCCAAAAGTTTCTTTGGGGCTGGAGTTTCTAATACTTGGGTAATCGAGTTCTTAATGAAGGACCAAAAAAGTCATCTAATCAATACACATCTGAATGGCCCACATGTACCTCTATCAGAAAAGCCATTTCTTCATGTAATCACAAAGATCTTTCCCATCGTTTTTCTCTGGCATCAATGAAGGATCCTTTGCCCATTGCTTTACAGGGCTTCAGTATTTACTGTTTTCAATTTTGAAAACTTTTAATGGTTAGAATTTTTCAAAGATAACTCTTTGCTATTCAAAACCATTGTATACCATCTCAGATGTCATTCATCAGCTCCTACTAAATTCCTTAATGGTGACCAGTGCTTGTTTAGAGTCTTGCAATCTTGGATCTTGCTGATTTTGTTCTTTAACCCAACAAAATAGACCTTTACTTCTTTCTTTATTTCATTTCTAAATGGTCTTTGGAAGAGATAAATAAAGAAAGGAAAATAATATCTTTTTTATTGGTCCAAACCAGTGTGAAAGAGAAGCAGATAAACTTCAGGTATAGGAAGCAAAAGGTGCATTTGTGTTTCTTACTCTTTGTGCAGCATACATAATATGAAGGAGACTGGTAAGCACAGCAGAATCCAAATATCTAGTTTACGAAATGTGTAATGAGGGTCTGTTACACATTGCTCCCCCTCACTGCCAGCGCAGAAGGAATTATATGGAAGAAACAGCTGGAGCAGAGATCCAGGCCACTGGAGTGGCTTAGAAACAGTCTGAGGCTTCCTCTGTGCTAGGGCTGCTCAGGTGACTAAAGAGTGACAAAAGGTTTGGGAAGCAGCCTGGCAAGTGTTTTCAAATCACCTCAGGGCAAAAAGGCCAATGAAAGGTCCACACA
>WBNO01031633.1:16489-29157 GCA_013400575.1 Peucedramus taeniatus | reverse complement strand
TGATACAGGCCAGGGTGCCATTGGTCTTCTCACCCACCAGGGCACTCTGAATATTATCCTCTCTGCCCAAGGCAAACAAAGCAGCACTGAAATACCTTTTCCATACAAAAGGAGGCATGGCTTTTGCAGAATTTGAGTATGGGGCAGCTATTGAACTGTGAGGGGTAGGAGTTACTTTTGAGCACTCCCACTCACCTGCACATTTTGGGGTTTTTTTGTCATGAAGCCTGCCTGAGTCTAGACACTCCCCCAGGCCTCATCAGAGGTCAGTTCTGATTTGTGTGCACCACACAGGACCACTTTTAACCTTAAACTAGCTAAGGCTGGTAAATGTTTCACTTCAAATTGGAACATTTCTGACAAATTTCCTACCAAGGTAAAGCACATTTTCCAGCAATACTTCCTGCTTCACCTTCCTTTTGAAACTCTGCTTCTTTCCCCCATTTCTTACCCCTTCTCCTAACTTTGCACAGTGTTGGGTAAAAGAGGGGTGCTGGAGAGGGAGATCCTGTAAATGCCCAGTTAGGGAATTTTATCAGCCCTTTTGGCTACTTAAATACTGCAGTGAAGCTGGATCAGAACTTGGCACCAGGTCATGCATCTATTTATGTAAGTACATTCAGAATTTGTGTTTCCCAGGTATTAATCACTAGAACCCATCCCAGAATCTAAGCCAAAAAAGCACATCCTCTCATCTGAACTGAAATTAAAAAAAGAAACAATCTGTTTGTGCAGGTAACTTCTAATAGTTTTGATATTATAAGTAAAGCCCATTGGAATACTTTACATACCAAGTTTAAAATAAATGAGAGCCTACTGGTATTACCAAGATATATGGAATATTTTAAACTGCTTCAAGCAGCTTCAAAAATAATCTTCAATCTCTCCAATGTTTAACAATCTTCAGAATTTAAGTAGTCTATAAGAAAAGTCTGCAAATAAAATGGCTTTGAGTAAATGATACATATCTAACTTGCCACAAATAAAATCAAGGAACCTCCTTTGTTATGAAGTTTTCCTATCAGATGGAGGGATTAGCATCTATTCCAAATAATATTAAAGCTTGCAAATTATTCTACCCTGAGTATAAAGATAAAAAAATCTCTCTAATAGGGTTGTTAATGTTTTCTCAAGAATATATGTAAGGAATTCCTCCACAAAGAACCAGTTTTGTATTTTTCACAATAGTTTCACTGCAAGATAACAAGGTTTAGTTCTGAAATTAAAACTTAAACCAGTGACACTCATTTCTTGTCAAGTATTACTTAAAAAGCAGTAATTCTCAAATCTATACCAATATAATGGCAGCAGCTTCAGTAACCACTGGATTTATAAACAAAGCTTGGCCAGTTCATGAATTCTGCATCATTTGGAGTCCCCCAGAGTTGTTTCAAACACAGGTGATGTTGTCCTGTTAAAATCTCTGCATCTTTTCTCCAGGTCTTTTTCCACATTTATATTATGAAAGCAATGAAAATAAAAGCAAGAGGAGGCAAAATCTCAGGGGATAAACCATCCTACTGATATCCATTCATTCATGCCTGAATATCTCATTGCCATTGCTGGAATCCTCTCTGACCAGCTGTAGTGGTTTGGGTTCACCAGTTTGGGATTTCCTGGCCAATGCACCAATTAATGTGGAGGGTTCAGTGCTGGCCAAGTGCCACTGCACCCACTAGAATATATTTAACTCATTTCTTGCTGTGGGATAGGATTAGGAGGAAGGCAAAACAGGCTCAAAACTTTTAAAGGGTATAAAGAAGGTTTTATAAAGAAGGTTTTATTAACAGTAACTAAAAGAAATAATATTAAGAATCAGAATAAAACTTTTAGAACACTTCTCCTCCCCCCACAACATTTTTTTTCCCACTCACAACATACAGATACAATTCAGTCAGTTTATCACCTCTAGAATAGTCTTTCTGCAATTCACGTAGGGAGAGGAATCCCTCTAGTAAATTAATGGAGACTCCTCCACAAGAAAACAATTCTCTTGTGGCTTTTAACTTCCATACCTGGAAAAATCTGCAATTGTGAAGTCCCTCCCATTTTTTCACAGCCTTCCCACAGCTGTGTTTGTGGGCCATGTCAACTTATTACTATTTTAAAGATGAGCTGTTCAGAGAAAAGGCTCTCTTTATCTCTGAAATCATCTTCATCTCTAGAAACAGAGATCTCCTCTTCCTGGGGGCATAGAGTCTTCATCACATGTGTCTTTTCAGAGGTGTGTACAGTTTCCTTAGTGGTTCAACAGACTGTCAATTCTCAGAGCTAATTACTGATTTTTTTTTTTGTTAGACACGGAGGAAACTGCGAGCAGCTTCTCTTACAACATCACTTCTGTGATGTAAAACCAGGGCATCAACATTTCCCAGTCACACAGCCACCTGTCAGGTGTGAGGGTATTGAATCAGTTTAAGGAATGTATTGAGAAGTGACCACAGGCACATTTAGTTTCACCTTGGAGGATTCACCAGGAATCTTTCTGCAGCTACCAATTCAGCACTAAAGAATTGTCAGTAGCTCAAAGCTTTCTGTGGGCACTGTTTAAACACCTAAAACCCAATGTTAACCACCTTATCTGATTGCTCCAAATATGCTGAATGTCCTGCAAATCACAGTAATTACACAGTAAAGAGACACGAGTGGCACATGTTTTACAGTCTTGCATTTGCTTTCACCAGATCTGTTGGCATTCTTAGGGAAATAAGTCAGTTCCTGCTACACCACCTTTGATTGTACACTCTGTGAAAGTTCTAGGTCTAAACTGGTGCTCTAAGGGGAATATCTTCACTCTGTAGAAAAATAAGCTGCCATTTAATGCTGCCTGGTCTGAATGACCAATCTCAAATTGGAAACAAGATATGTAAAGTCTGACAGCCAATTTTACCTGCTGCTTTATGTGATAAGGCAACACTCTGCATAATAGTGATCTCAGTTTTCTTATTACCTCCTGGGCTTTGCACAGTGTCAGGTTTTTGTGACCATTTTAATTCCACTATGTTGTGTTATTCTGTGCTTCACCACTGTATTGATCCATGCTTTTTATAACACTCACTGTAATTTTCATATTTAATTCAACTTTGCAATAACATTATAAACAAATAAAATCAAATACTGCAGGATGCAAGTGTTTGTTAAATATTTTATCCCTATTTATCAGCCTTTTTATTATTGTCCTTGACTGTTCAGAAAATTCCTTGTTCCTAGAAACCACAGTACCCAAAATTAACCCTAAAAGGCATTATACTTCTTATCTTTCCAAACATTCAATACCAAGTATGTAGCAGTGCCTGTGGAGACTTACAGGAGCTCCCCTGCAGAAAAACCTGCTTTTCTAATTCAAGCTTCAGGAATAAGATAATTTTTTTGGCTCATCATTATTGACTGTAGGTTCAATCTGCTTAAGGGAATCATTTATCACCATGCTCTGATTTCCAGGTGCATAAGACAGATGAGCTAATTATGCTGGTAACTTACAGCAGTCTTGGCTACTTGCACTGGAGCTACACCAAAATGTGGTGGACCACAGTGTGAGAAAGCTGCAGAAAACACTCACTATGCTCTCTGCATCCCACTGTCCTTCACCTGGGATAATTCATCTGACTCCAGCAGTTATGTGCATGTGCTGATGCAGCCTGGCTCACTGGTGCCACAGAAATTTATCTCTGCTAAGGCTCTGACACAGTCACTGCTGTATCAGGAATCAACAATGTGTGTTCTCTTGCTCTGTAATAAATGCAATGTGTTGTGATTCACAGTCACAAGGAAAATGCTGAGAGAGGTGTTCAGCCTGATTCTTGCATCCAAGCTATACCCAGGCAAAACTAAAAATATGCATTGAAAAAACACTTTGTCAGCTGCTCCCAGTGACAACAGCTGGTAACAACCCTTTGGCTCTTTTCCTCTCTAAAAAGGAAGTGAAACCTGGGGCATCATCAAACCAGCTGTTCACCATCTGGGACTCCCCTCACTTTGGCAGGAGCTCTTGGCTCTGTGTTTCAGGTGCTTTGTAACCCTCTGAATGGACTCACACAAGCTAAGGCAGAACTGAGTGGCAGAAGTCAGGATAGATCTGTCGTGTTTGGGATCCACAGCTTGGTCCTCCAAGTCTGGATGAGGAGATCAGTGACTTCATCTAGACACTGCTCAATTAACTCTCCCTTCCCCTTCTGTCCCTTTTTCACCTGCATCTCTCCTCCCTTCTCAGTGCCACAAGAACAGTAAAATTACCAAGTTTAGCCTCAGAAACAACAGCAAAAAACCCCCCAAACACACCAAACCCACAGGCTCCAGCAGATTCTCAGGTATGGAAAATCCAGTTCAGTTACATTTGGCAAAGACCTTATCTTTAATTGTTCACAGTTGGAGGTTTCAGCAGTAATAAGCAATTCTGTCAAGCTCAGTAACAGTAAGGGCAACATTAGTGCTGTGTACATGCACACATTCACATCTATTTTCATACTGTGCACAGATTTCCTGCACAATAGACTAATATCAGTTTTCCCATGCTTCACAGCTTGGTTTTGATAAGTTAAGGAAAAGTGGATAAAATACCACTGTTGAATATTTATTTGCTAGCTTATTTCATTTCAGTGGTTAAGGGGAATAGAATACAGTTTCCTAGAAAACATTTTCTTCAAATTGCTTCTCAATTGGTCTGATGTCATCCAGACTATTTGTGTCCACAATGAATAATGCATTAAAAAGGGTATTTTTCAAAGATAAAATAAGGAAGTAATTTTAACTCCATATCAGCTCTGTTTCAGACTTTTCAGTATAATTTCAGAGTCAAGTTTTTATATTGTTGGTTGTCTGGGATTTTTTTTTTTTTTTGGTGCTATTACAGCATGAACAAGCCAAAAGAAAAATCTGTGTTGCAAGATGACAACACACTGAGCTCAATTTAATCAGTCTAAAAGTTTGTGAATTGAAAACTGTACACCTCTGGTAAGCTCCTAAGAACTGACTGTGGAGGGTCCTAGCCATGGACTCTGTGCATGAAATCCTGTAACTCATAAAATCACTCTACTCATGCAAAGCATGGCTGTGCCTTGTGATTGCTGCAAACCCAGGACACATATTTGGCCTTCCTGTTTCTGAAACATGCTCTGAAAAGAGCTATTTTCCCTAAGAAATAATTCATAAGCTGTTTTAAGAAGCCTTTCTGATAAGGGTTTTTCCTTTACAGGGAAACTTTTCATCACATTTAGGTTTGACCTGAAAGTGACGCATTGTTCAGAATGAAAAAAGATTAAACCCCACATTTCTCAGCTTATGCTTAATATTTTAATATTTAAAAAAATATTTTAATTCCTACTCTTTTTCATATCTACTTCTGGAGAGCTAGAGATTGCAAGGTGTGTGGGCTGGCCATTTTTAAAGGCACTCCTTGGAGCTGTAATGAGCATTTGATTTACTTTATTCTTTGAATAAAGCAGTTTATCCAGACTGGCTCTGGATCAGCCAGAGACTTTCTGTGTTTCAAGGAACAACTGAATTCTTTGCAGCCATCCCACTAAGAGCAGAGTCTGAGTCCCACATTCACAAGGCAGAGCCTTGCAAAGAGTTATTTTCCTTCAGAGCAAAATGCTTCCTGGATATTCAAACCACAGAATAAAATTATGTTCTATACCTCACTCTGATTTTTGTTTAACCATTTTAGCTCAGACATCCCCAGACTGTCCATCAGAGGGGTGATATGAGCTCAGACTAAATGAATGAAGGAGGACAGAGGCTACACCTCTTTATGATGGTCTCAGAGTAAGAAACTGCAATCTGTAACTTTCCTACTCTAATATGATGGGAAAGCCACAACTTTTTTTTTTTTTTTAAATTTCTTGTCATCTCTGTTATGAATACAGATGTTCCTGAATAATTCAGCCATTTTTCCAGTCAGCAAACCCTAAATAAACTGATACTTCATAAGTAAGTAGAGATAGCAGGTTTGAACAGCTGAATTACTCAGCAAAGGCATCCAAATTATTACAACATTTGGACACATTTAAATCCTACCAACTGCACCTGAATGTGGTCACATTCACCAAAATGTAGATCGTGACCAAATTAGGATTCCAAAATTTTTCACATATCAAGGACAGCCAGGATCTTGTCCATTCTTTGAACAGTGAGGTATTTTAGTTATCAGGTGATGTGTTTTGTAACTAGTATCCCAGGAGGTGCACACAGGGCAGCAGGAAAATTTAAAACTTTCATATGAAAGCAATCAAACCATGTAAGCAAGCAGAAATACCTTAGCTGCAGAGGAATAAATTGTGTAGAATAGACTACAGCACCAAGCATATGATACACAAGAAACCTTAATTTAGATGCTAATTAACCCAAATGTAAGAATTACAGGGTTAATTAAGCAACATATCCCTCTCCCAATTTTATCTGCTGCAGACACAGGTGAGAGGAGAAGGATCTTACCATTTGATTAAATTAGCCACAAGCCACACTGGGTAGTTATGATAAACATTTTTGGAAAGCATTTAATTATGAACCCTAAGTAGAATGGATTCTGCATTTAGATTACATCCATTTTTATTATTGGACATGAAATATCAAATGATCAAGAAAACAGCCACTTCAACAGCTGTGTAATAAATGCTTCTCCTGCAGCACAGTTGTTAAACCAAAACACATATTTCTAATCAGTTTAGTTGTAACCAGCATGCAGAAAAGTCATTAAGTTTAAATTAAATCCTTCTTTCAAGCACAGTGTGACCACTCTTGGTACAGTGGCTTGTTGCATGGCAATTTTCTTTTCCTTGTCTGTGACAGCACCCCAGCTACCTGTAAATCAACATTCTCTGCTCAGACTCAGGCAGCTCATTTGTTGGGTGATGGAACAGAAGTTGGGTAATGGAAGAGAAGCCTTCATGCAGATAAGATTCTCAGCCAGACTAGGTTTATCCTTTGGGAACTGGGAGAGTTCCATGATGTTTATAAACAATCATCCTTATGTGAGTATTGATTCTGCAAGAACCATCAACAGCTTCTTTCACACACAACATCTAAAGACTCCTTCCCTAATGAGCCAGCTTGCAGGAAGAAGATTTGTTCCTCACCTTCCCAAGGCATCTTCTGAACCTCAAGAATTAGAGATCCTTGGCTCTATGCACGTGACCTTTGTGTCAAATTTAATTATACAAGGAAAAATCGATCTTTAGTTAAGGATTTTACTCCCTTTCACAGTATATTTAAAAATCAGACCTCATGGTGCAACTGTACTTCTTTAATTCAGTCTGCATTTAATATTTCCTTTCAATTACCTCGTGGAATGTTTCTCATTTGAGGAGATAAGGTTTGGCCTGCAATCCCAGCACACATCACAGGAGAACCACGTAGCGTGGGAAAACTTAACTCTGCTAACACCCAGTGCAAGAATGCTTGTTTTACAAAGCATTGAAGTAAAAGGTTTGTCCATCAGTATAAACCAGACTGTAATGATAATGTTATACCTTTGGGTCCTGCAAAAAACCAAAAAACAAACAAACAAAAAACCAAACAACAAACAAACAAACATACAAACAAAAAATCAACATCAAGAAAGAACCATCAACAGCTGCTTTAACCTTAAGCTACAACATCTAACAACACTCCTTCCCTAAGGAGTCAGCTTGCAGGAGGAAGATTTGTTGAGAGCAGACCTCAGGTGTGTCCTTCCAGCTGGCAAATCCCCATTTTTACCACCTGAGGAATGCAAATGTAAAGTAGCCAATTAGAAAACATTCCACTCTACGTTAAAAAAAAACCTTCCAAAAAAAAACCTTTGCAAAAAATCATCTAAAGCAGCCAGGGAGGAAACCTTCCACTCCAGTGGTGCACTCCAAGTAAAAAAAAAACCCATGAAACAACTAATTAGAAAAATGGCTAGAAAATATTGTAATTGAAGGCCTTTAGCCTTGTCGTGGTTACAGAGGCTTAGCACAATGTGACTGTTCAAGATATTTGAAATATTTAAATTTCTCCTGCTGGTTTACTTTCAACATTTTTTAAAAATGAGGTCTAGAAATGAAGTAATTTTCTTCAGCTATTTTGTTCCAAAGATTCAGCAAAAAAGCACCCTGACAGAGAATTCAAAACAACAACTCATGACTCACAAATAAAACTATTTTATAAGCACTGCAAATCTCATGAGGAAAAATATCCTATTAAGAACATTCAGAATGATGCACAGGGTTTTCAGATTAGTTGTGCTTTAATAAAGTGGTAAATGCTGAATTTTGTCTTTTAATACTTCACCAAATGGCAGAGGCCTAAGCTCAGGATGCATTGGGGATTTTACAGAAAGTCAAAGAATGTACCTAATCTATTTGGTTCAAGGAAAATTTGTAAGTTGCAAGCCAACTCAAGGATTCCAGGGCATGAATTCCATGAAGTAGCATTTGCTCTTCATGGGTTCCAAATCCAAATATTTAACAGGATTTTTTGACCATGCCACCATACTGAACAAAAACAGCCAAGATAGGAAAAAAAAAAAATTAACTTTTATTTTCCAAATCTGCTATACATTTTTCTAAACTGTTTTTTAAACCAGTCAGTTATCTTCAAAAGTGTAAGCTGGAAAATGTATTATCATAACACTAGAAATTCTAGTTTAGTTTCTTGTGCTTTCTGAAAATACCATACTCTGCAGAAAGGACTTAAAAATATTTTCACTGCTGTCTTGTGGAACAGTTGCTTCAGTAGTTTGCCCTGAGCTTGAATCCAAGATCATTGCTGTTTCTAGAGAACAGTCTTATTTGAGAGAGTTCATATTGCAGGTTCCCAAAGTAACACAGATTAACAACTTTACAACTTAATGCTAGCACTACACAAACTGTCACACCTAAAGTCACTTCAGAAGAGTTAATGAAAGGAAAATAAAGAACTGGAAATCCTTATCCATTTGATAAAAGAGCAGGTAGAGAGATGTCTTACATCAGAGGCACAAGGAGAGTCAGGAAACAGCAGACTAAACCTCTCACTGTGTTGTTCTCCCAACATTTCTGTCTTTGTAAACATTTATCTGCCCATTTTATAGGGTTCAGTCACTTCTCAGAGCTCTCCCACAAGCCAGTCATTTTAATGTTAACCAAATACTGAACCCCCTGCAAGTCAATAAAAACATTTATTGACTAAAATATGCAGTCTATAAACATGCACAGTTAGAGGGCTTCTGTTCTAAAAGAGTGACCAAGTAGAAAGAAGAAATCAGCAGATTGGAAAAAATGAGTAATTCTCTGACATTATAGTTAGTAGAATGCACACTATTAAGCACAGTATTTATATTTACTGGAATAAATCTTATCTAGTATCAAAATAAGACACAGAAAAATGTATATTTACAAAGGCACAGAAGACTCTCCCCTGCAACCCTTAGAAAGAAATGGTTTTTGGGTCTTATTGGCATCTTCAAGTTGGTTCACCTAAACCTTTGATATCATTCATATTGCATAACAAAGGTGACTCAGGTGCAAACCCCATGACCCTGTCAGCAGTAAAATTCTGCATCTCTTGATATTTCACCTCTAAAGATGAAATGTAAGAAACCAATGAATGGTCCTGCCTCTGTTTAATTTGTAAGAAAGAATGATGTAGAAAAATCCCATTGTGTATGGCTCTAAGGTCATACAAGGGATGTCCACCAATATCTATTTATGTTCCATCAATCACTTGCAAATTTGAGTATACTTTTTCCATTTCTGTTTTTAAGACTATATCTGATTGTTTCAAGAAGCCAGAGATATTTCAGTGTGGGTACAGAAATGTACAGAAGCATTGATTGTTCAAGTTTTGTGCTCATTTCAAAACATCATTTTACAGTGGATATTTAACTATTTGAGTTTGCTTGATCTAGTAATTTCAGATTTCTTTCCCTTCCCAAAGCCACGGGTATTCATGAAAAATAATTTAAAGAAATATTTGGCAAATTTCTAATGGATATGAACCACCTGTAATAAAGGGGGGACATAAATTGGTATTTGGAGCACTAGACAGCATGAACCTTGCTATGGAGAAAGCAGAAGTCAATAGAGAATTAAAATCTTTTTAGGAGCAGCTTAATTCTCTTGTGATAGCTCCATAAAAAATATTAAATCTTCATTTGCAATGTGGGTTTCCATACCTCCTGAGAAGTTGTATAGGTTCTGTGTGCCAGCACTGGAATCAGTATAAGATTCTGTGCTTCACTGACAGTGAATTTCATTCACTTCCTCTTCTTGCAAATATAATTCATCAGGATTCTGGCAGCTTCCAGACCTACAATGGATTCCATTAAAATAGGGATTCATGTTTTTCTTTGTCAGAGTACTCCAGACCTATTCAAATGTGGCAAAACCCCAATAATTACTCTTGCAGCCCAAGAGTGGCTTAGTCTAACTCATGGAACTGGCTGCTCTTCATGGAAGTGTTATTAATCATGATGAATCCTTTAATTATCTGCCTAAATGGTCTGTGTTCTTCTACAGAACATCCAGTATGAATGTAACATTCTCAATTACATAAAAGCTTGATCCTGGCTGTAGCTTTCTTTAATAATTAAACCAAATAGCTGCCAAGTCCAAGATCAAATAGTGCTTGTTTGCATCAGGAGCCACTGGGTGAATGGCAGCATTGTCTTAGCAAAATGAGAATGGTTTATTATGACTTTAAAAGACCATAAATCACACACATTAAGTAAAAAAAAGAAAAACCCAAAATATTTCTTCACCTGATGAGCTTGTGTTTTCAGTGCTCCTTACAAAGTCAATGAAGTTTAACATCAAAAAGATCCCTAAATACAGTAACTAAAGAAGAACTATAGGTTTGTATTTCTGGATATAAGCTTAATAATGAATCTTAAAAATAATTTTACCAGTTATATATAAATAGTTATATCAGTTATATGATTAAAATAGCTCCAGCTTTATAATACTGATAAGATAATTAAAGTAATTAGGAATTACACCTACTTGAACAGTCAGTCAGTAAAAGCACCTTTAACCACAATCAAAACCTTTTCTTCTCTGAAGGAAGAATTTTTTTCCATGTTACAGAGTTTTGGTAGCCTCTCATTCATTTTCTTCAGACAGTGATTAGAATAAACCCTGTCAGTGGTTGGAAAGAACACATTAGGAATGATTTTACATAGAACAAAAAATCAATATCCCATTCCTGGCAGTCAGAACTCTTTTTAGCTGACCTTTTTTTTTTTTCAAAAAATGCTGTCCCTTGTTTCTCAGAAAAACTCTCTTTACAGAAACACCTCTCTTAAACAAAACATTTGTTTGTACACTTAGAATAAAGGTATGACTTTTATAATACAGAACACTCCAAGCCAGTTTAACAGAATTTGTTAGTTGTAATTTGTGCTCTGGTACTGGCAAAGGCTTAGTTAATACTGTTGCAAATGAACCTCCTGAACACTCCTTTCTCCAGAATAATCTTTCTTTCACACCAAAATAACAAAGGCATGTAAGGAATATAAGATAACTTGAAAATTCTGATCTCTGAAAAATTCCAGATTTTTTTCCAAAATTCATGTTTTGCTCTGCAGTTCAAAATAATCCCATTCCCCTATTTTTCAATTTTACCATTCTTTAGGATGTTGGCTTCTTGCAAAATTTTTTAAACTTATTTTTAATTGTTATTTTTGGACCAGAAAAAGAGTTTGGTAATACTTATATGATACTTGCAAATAAAGGTGCCAGTCAAGTTACATCTTATTTATACTGAGTACAAACACCCTTGCCCAATATTTAATGAGCAGTTAAGAAGTATATTTAAAACGAGTTTTATTGTATTCAGTTTGGGAGCGCTGAACCCAGCTCTGCCACACCCCAACTTCCAAAAAATCTCTATTAAAAGGCTTAAAATTTGTCCAAGATTTCTGTAAGCCAAAGCCCAGAGAAGGCAGCATTCACCCACAAAGCTGCTTCAGCATCTCTTTGACTTTTCTTGCCACAGACAACCATTTGACTGTGAAGCTGATTTGATTTTGACAGGAGCTCAAGTAGAAATTTGCCTTGATTATTGATAACTGTCAACTACAACAATTTTCTTCATCCTTAATACAAGTTTTTCCATATTAGAACACTGTACTAAAACCTCCTCCCGTGAATCTCTTATGGAAAATCACTATTAAGGCCATGCTACTTCTGAGTATTTCTCCTTGAACTTTCTCATATAAATGGTTAAAACAAGGCCTTACACGTGTCTTTTCAAGCATGGAAGGCTCTTACTAAGAAAAGTTAAACAAGAGGTGTGTTTTACATTATGTAGAGGTTTTACAAGGAAGATGAAATACTCTCTGAGGTTATACACCAGTGGAAGTGCAGTCTGAAGACAAGTGGTTCAGAAATTCAGATCCCATTAGGGATAAGAAACCAGGCTCCTATTCCTAATGGTTTCTGTCTAAGTTTAAAATAATCATACCATGTGTTAGCACAGTAAAAGACATGTTCTTTAACTGAGACAACTGTTTTAAAAAAGATGAAATGCAGCTAAGTATAGATTCACCAAGCTCAGTTTTAGCCTTTTTTAAAAGTCCTATAGAATTCCTTTTGAAAAATACCTTAACAAAGCAAAGCATTTACTTAAGACTGGCTCATTCTAAAATGCTCTGTTATCAGCTGAATGAATGTTTTAATAGCAATGAATTTTCAAGCTGGATCTACCAATCAAAAGATGAAAGCAGGTTT
>WBNO01031633.1:0-15246 GCA_013400575.1 Peucedramus taeniatus | reverse complement strand
TTATATATATATAAATTAATAGATATTAATCAAATTCTATTAAATTAAATTAAATTAAAATTATATTCTATTAAATTCCATATATATTAATTAAATTAATAGATATTTGTAGATATATAAATATATAAATATATTTTTATATATAAATATATATATTTATATCTATTTATATTATATATATAGAAACCAGATAACAAGGATGTTTTTGTTCAGCACTAATCTAAACTCCTTGAGGGCTAAAGGTAAGCTGGACAGTCTTCTGAAGTGCCTTTATTAAACGTGGGATAACTGGACTAAACCACAGTTGCCACTGTAGGATTTGAATGTATTCCAGTCTGTCACACAAATAAAACATTTATACATTTCCACTTAGTGTTGTGGGGGTAGTTTTCATGCTATTTTTTTTGTATCCAGATGGAGTCTATAGAGCAAGTCTACAGACTTGCTGGTGTGCTAGACTCTGCTGGTGTGGTGACTAGTGGGGAAGCTGGTGTTCCTGTTTTATTCCTGCTCTTGCAAACTGCTGAGAATGCTGAATCTAATAAAGCATGCACAGAGTTCACTGATTTACCCATCTGGCCACGGTTTTGTGTGCATTTGTAGCATGTGCTGAACTCAAATTGCAGTCCTGGGTAATCCACACAAAAGCACAGCTCTTAGCAAATCAGTAGAAAATGTTGACCACTGCTACTCATCATCCCTGAAGGAGGTACTGAGCATTTTCAGTTACATCAGTTGGGTGATTTTAATATCAGCATCAAGGCTATTAATATCAAATGATGTAGTTTAGCTACTGTGAGCAATATGATCATTTAAGTTAGTCAGGGAGATCTTTTAGTCCTTCTGCACCAAAGAGCATCATAATCATATCCAGAGCAATGCATCTTTTATATGTTCTTGTTCATGGGTATTCTGCCTGGAAAACTAATGGATATTGGTTTCTGCAGTGCCACTTGCATTTTCCAGCAAATTCCAATTTTCATAAAGTAGAAATATAAAGATAATAGCATGTGCTCAGTAATGAAAGCAACTATATTCAGAACACAAAAATTATGATCTAAACCTGAGATTAGAAAGAAATGGGTTGAAGGTGAGGGTGGAGGGAAAGGTCTCCCTTGTCTAAGAGTGCATTAGATTTTTGAATGCCTGTGATTTGGAAGGTAGGAGAGAGCAGCCCAAAGCAAGTTTGAGGAGCTCAAAGGTTTATAAAGATGGCTGTGGGCTATGCTTGGGTTTTATTGAATTACTGAATGACTACAGAATGGGTAAAAGATTGGTAAATGTGTCAGAAAGGTGTGAGGGGCCTAGCAAGGAAGACGTTTTCTACTTTTATTATAATTATTCATGCAATTTTAGAAACTCAGTTCCTCTGCTCATAAAGGTACAGTAGTATAGTCTAAATATATAAAAAAGAATGATTAGTTTACATCCCTTTGAAAAACATAGTTTGTGTTGATTTAGAAGTCCTGCACATGTAAAAAATCCTGCAATGGTTATCAGGTGACAGCTATTATTTGGTGCTGTTCCATGCAGAACAACTATTTCTAAAATTTTAAGTTATTCTGATTATGTTATGTCTGTGACTGTCTGTGTTACACTGTACCCTATGGGCAGTGGTTAAAAGATTGCACTAACTATAAACACACAAGACTTACAAAAGCAGCTTTTTGTAGTAATTTTTACCAGATAATTATGAATAATTTCAGTTTAACATTTCATAAAAGGAAAAAGTGCTTAACAGTCCTTTGTTGTATACCTTTGGTGTGAGTGAAGGAATTCAGCAATGCATAAAGGAATTTCCCTTTTTTATTGTCACTTTACTGGCTGATTTGCTCAAATGTGGGAATTAATGGCTGCACGGTGTTAATGGCCTAATCATTAATTTGCATGTGAGTTATTCTAATAATAATTAGAGGGAGCTCATTTGTTATTAATCTGGGGGAGGTGAGCACGACTTTAAAATAGTAATCCAATTAATATGCATTGAGTGGAAATATTATAGTTTCCATAGCATGAGTGGCTGCTGCTGTAATTTGAAAATATTATTTCATGGCATCAGCCTGAAACTGGTGTTTTAAAGAGCAAGGTAATGAATCACATCAGGTGTCAGGAGTTAATTGTGCTGAGCTGGTGGCAGGAAATAGGAACCAGCACTTTGTTACCAGTTTCTGCAGGGCTGCTTTTGTCTCTTTAGAGGCCACAGAAAGGTATTTACAGAGGGAAGAATCATCTTCCCAAGTGTCAGACACATGAAGCACTGATTAGGGCAGGAGGGGAGAGGAACTGGTGAGTTAGAAGCTTTGTTTTGATAATTTGGTAAAGGAGCTTGTGCTCCCCTCTAGAGCAAGCTTGGTTAAAGGGGAGCTGTGAGAGGATTCTGGCCAGGCTGGAGCAGGCTAGCCCCTTAAGGGGCAAATCAGGCAAGGAAAAGATACCTTTCCTAGCTAGTTTATTGTTATGTTCATAACTTGAGGAGCCATTCAAGGCAATTAGAAAGGTTCTACTGTTGTGCTGGGGTTACAGGCTTTTCTGATACTGTATTAGATGTAAGAAGCAAAAACGTAAGATTTTTTTGGTGTTGCTGTTAATTGGCTGATTGCAGGTAAATCCAATAGAAGTTTCTGGGTTAGTCATTCAATGAAATAATGATATGAAGGCAGGCTTACAGCTAGATTTGCTGGAAGCACAGCTCTAAGCTCCAGAGGTGACCATGCTGTTCAGTATCTTCTTGGTACAACACTGTTAACCACATGGGTAAGTTGCTGTTATACTACAAAATGTAGTATGGAATTTCTCTTGCATCATTCTTGATTTTCTTTTATTCATTTAAAGGGAAAATTACCTTTATTCAGATGAAAAAAAGGCTTTAAAATGAGTGATCTTTTCCTGAACTTGTGTTTTGTGTTATTTACAATCATGAGAGTGCTGTAGAGAATACCAACACTGCCTTAGGTGTAGATATTGATGCTTTCAGCTGGCTGCCCAAGGAGGGAAGGTGTGATGTGCCTTTTGCATCATAGTAGATACAGACTGTTCAGAGTGGTCATCTAGCCCATAACTCAACAGGAGACAGTGTTTGTGGGAATTGGAAAAGCCAGAAACTTCTACAGACACTGAAGAGTTTGATTTACAGTCTTAGAACACGCTTAGATGGATGTAAAATAAAATACACAGACATTAAACAGAAAATTCATAAACTTATGTTTCTATAGTTTTAAGAAAGAATATGCCTTAAATAAGTGAGAACCTGATGAGATGGTGAAGGGTTTACAGTGCAGTAATTTAATAGTGTGGAGTAAGCTAAGAGTTTAGAAGTTATAATAAAAGCAAATATGTGTCCGTGAGTTAGAACCCCATTGAATGAAAAGTATCTGCAGTGCAGAAAAATTAAATAAAGGTGATAGGTCAGAAAAGCAAAATAAACCTGGCAACAACTGTCTATCTGATTATAAAGTTCTATATTGCTGTTTAACAAAGAACTTGTGACCACTTTGAGCCATGGCTGAATGCTTGCTCCTCTAAAATCTCACGGCCTCTGAGACTGATGTTTACCTGAGAAATAAATCGTTTTTAGCCTGACTGTGGTCCCATCCCTTTATCAAAAGAGGTGACAATGGTTAAGTCTTATCTAAATCTAGCCAAATCTAGAAGATAATTGTTTCCAGCAGTTGCTGCACTGTGCCCAGTGTGAGCTGAATTCCTTTGGTCAGGACACCTTTGGCTAAAAGAGGTCACAGCTGCACATGCTTTGTGCCAGCTGGGAGGAGAAATATTGCTCTATTAATGTGGTTTGATGTGCCTTGCAATGACAAGTGTCACATTTGATGTGGTCATACAAAGCCACAACCAGCTTGCAATCTTTATCTTCTGTGTTGTGCTGCTTTAGATTTCAAGGGAGGGATTCTGTGTGAGGAAAGTTTATCCTACATGTGTCCATAGGTTAATGTGTGTGGGAAATGGATTTGTAGAAAATTCTCAAAGCCTGACAGAAGGCTCACAGAGTGGGCATCTGTATGCAAACCTTGAGATAAGAAATGCTGACTTAGACATGGAATGGGGCAGACTTTGTTGAGAGAGAAATGGAACTAGAAACAAGTTTCAAATGATGGCCTTGCAAATAAGACTGGATACTTTGGAGAAGTAGAACTGTGAAAGATGCATTGCAGTAGGACCCAGGAGGGGTAATTTTAAGTGATTTGCTTTAAGTAATTTACAGCATGGTGGGACAAAAGCTGATAGGCCAAGAAATGCTTATAATATATTGTAATTAGGAAATAGCTGGCTTCTGATTGTGATAGCATGAATTATAACATCTGTATTGTCTCACCCTTCACATAAGACTAAAAATAAAAGTTTTTAAAACACCTCTCAGTCACTCCATCTCTAAGTCAAAAATAACTTTATCCAACAAATGTGTTGTATTAGTCCTGCTGTAATTGAGTAACAAGATCTGTGAACAGCTTTCTCTGACTGTACAGGACTTGTAACAGGAAGGACCCTGGAAATGAGGCAAAGCATCTCTCATGGAAGTCTGCACAAATACCCCATGGAGCTTGTTTGAAGTTGGGTGAAGGACTGCAGTGTGTGTACATAAAAAAGAAATAAAACTTGGAGAAAAGCAGCTTGAAAAAATGGCAGTGAGAAGGATCACAAGTTCTAGACAAGCGACTTCTTACCCACTGTAGAAATTAGATTTGCTAACAGAATTTATTTGTGTTGCTGGCTGGTTCTTAGAGAAGAATAATCAGACTCAGGATCTGAAGGTGGTTTGGAAATTAAGATAAATGCTAGTAAGAATCTGACCAGAAAACAAGACTTATCCAACCCTAAGCAGACAAGGACAGAGTCAACTTTTGAAGTCTCCAGGGAAATAGTGAATTATGCCAGAAATAAAAAGACATGATCTGTGTGGCAAGTCTGTTAAGGAACTATATATACTAACCCTCACCCTTAAAGGCTGGCTGGCAGTGCTCTGAAGGTAGCATGTCAATTTTCTAAAGCCTTCTCAACACACTTTGTGCTGAAAAGGATATTGGACTAGGTAATGTTTTACCAAGCTCTACATTGCACCAAGGCAAGTGGATTTATTGCTGAAGAATATTGATACAAATGGAACAATAAAGAGTCAAGGGCAGAGGTGGTCCCCAGGTAGACTGAAATATTTCTAGATATTTTGTGTCAAACCACTTGGTAGTGAAAGGAGTTAAAAAATCATAATGTTGAATGTTTCTCATTCAAGAGGTAAGTGGTGATATTCAAGTATCTTGTTGACCTAGGAACAGTGTGATTTTTTTTTCCTCTTTCCTTCTTTCTTTGAGAACAGAATAGAGGAGACTTTTCTGCTTGGACTATCTCACTTCTGGAGAAAAGCTCTTGAGATAAGAGGCTCATCTGCATCAGTGCCATGGGTTTCCTATTAGGCTGAATAGAGATACTGTATCCTGCTCAGCTGAAAAAGATAAAAGCACTGTTCCTCCTATTCCATTTATCACACCTCTACCTTTCTCCATGAATGAAGGAGTGAAAATGCTTTTGGTTCCTACTTTATTAATATTTGCAGCAGCAGAAGCAAGTACATCTTGGAACTGTGTAGAGCTCCTGCAGGATTTTTAGGTGAAGTTGTTGTGAGGGTAAGTACATTCTTTCCTATAGTAATCACCCACGTTTCCTCCTCAAATAATCTCTCATCTAATTGCAGCTAGATGCTGAAGTACTTGCTAAAGATTAGGGGGAAAAATGAGAAATAACTGTTAGAGATAGGCCTCTCTGTTGTTGAGTGAACCTTTGAAAATTGTGTGTAGTGTCCAAGTCAGAGCCCAGGTGATTTTCAGGCAGCCATCCACACGCACCTCTTACAGAAACACACAAAGGGAAGGCTCTGGTATATTTGTGCTGGCATCTTAGGGAGGTTCTTTGTGAACCTCAGTTTTCACTGCTTGATTTAATGTAGAAAGCTTCCAGCAATATCAATTCATGGATGTTAACTCTGGTGATTTGGGTGATTTAGACCAAGCTATATAGGACCACGGTAAAAGACTAATTTCTTTAATCTGCTTGTCAGGACTGAATATACAGAGATGGCATTTAGGCAGTCATGGAAGAGGAAAAAAAAAGTAAGTCTTTGATATTCACAACCTTTTATGACAACACATTTTAGTGAAGTTATAAATAGTATCAAAAAGCACTTTCTGAATTTCTAAGCCTTCTGTGATAATAGATAAAATGCACAGAGTAAAATTAGAAAAAACTAGTTGTGCCGTGTCAAAGCTGTTGATGGTATAAAATTCTCATATCCTTTTCTCTCTAGATGATGTGTTTCTAGTCTATAATCTAGCCTCATACAGGAATTGATACAAATCTTTCATTCTTGTTGCCTTTCCTCTGCTAGCTTAGCTCTGTTACACTCATTTTGTAACAAGGAGAACTGGAAAGGCTCAAGATAAGATTTGCTCCATGAATTTATACAGAATATATAACACTCTATTCTTAGTAGTTCTTTATTCCTCACAGCATTTTTCAGATCACTTCTGAATACTTTGAATAATGAATGTTCCAACACAGGTCCATCTGAGACCACACCAGTGAACTTCTTTTATCATGAAAAGATGCTTTCCTTCCTACTTTGTTGTTTATCTTTTAGTGGGTTATTAATGCTTGAAGGCTGCTGCCTTTTATTTGTAACAGCAATACTTCTTTAAGAGCCTTTGAGATATCTTGACAAAGCTCTTTGAACAGTTGAGTTCCTTTCACCCCTGTCCACAGCTGTCCTACTCCCTAAAAAATCCCAATAAACTTTGTTTTCTTCCTTTGGCAGAGTTATGCCTTTTTTTCACCATTGTTTTAGCCAAGATATGTGACATAATGCAGATTACTGCATAAAGGTTTATAGTGTTATGTCATTGTTTGGCATAGGTGATAGGGTGGGGAGTGTTACCCTCAGAACTACATATCTGCTAAAAGGCAGTAAAAAGCAACCAGAACACAACTGATCCCCTTACCTTTTACCCCTTATCACTGTGATTTGCAGCTTTGGTTCTGCTAGCACCTTTACTTGGGACATCTTGCTAGTCATCATATCACGTGCTTTTTCCGTCTGTGAGGCAGCCAAACCATTCAAAGAATATTTTTTTTTGTGGGCTTCTCTATAGTTAACCAAGTTCTTGTCATCTACCAGCTGCCTTGCTGTAATGTTCCTGGGGGAGCCCCCAAAGAGCTTTTGAGGAGCACTGTAATGCTAAAGAAACACCTGCTCTCACAGTGGTATGTTCTATGCAAACTGAATAAATAACCAGAGTTAATTGAAGGGTATTAGAGAAAGTCTTGTCTTGGGTGCTGTTACCAGAATGTGAAACCATGGGAAGTGGTTACACTTAGCCTTAACAAAAATCACTCCCTTTATTGAGTGACATACTCAATTTATTATACCAGCAGAATCCCAAGACCTGAAAACTCCTCACTCTTAGAAGCAGTATCCAGTTGTGTACCTAACCCATTAGGTATTAGCTTGTTATTTTAAACTGGCTGTTGAAGAATGGATCTGACCCTCAACAGTGTCAGCCTTCAGTTGGAAGTTTAACTTCAGTCTAAATGTCTGGGCAAGACATGCATGCATGCAAGGTATTTGAGACTCATTTTCAAATGGTTGTAACTCAGATTTATTGTTCTGTGGATTTTTATCCCTTAGTTCATCACTTCCTGGTGGTACTGGCCTAGTATACCCAGTTCCTTATCCACAGGAACACACAGGTAATGCCTTTTTGTCTTTGGCATAATTCACTATTTCCCTGGAGACTTCAAAAGTTGACTCTGTCCTTGTCTGCTTAGGGTTGGATAAGTCTTGTTTTCTGGTCAGATTCTTACTAGCATTTATCTTAATTTCCAAACCACCTTCAGATCCTGAGTCTGAGCATCCTTCCCTAAGAGACACTGGCCATAGGACTGAGCTTACCTGCTTGCTGTATTTCTTGAATTTTCTGTCATTTAACTGGCCAGAGCTCTGGTGACTTCCCTTGCTCATCTCATGAGGACATATCACACTGTGGCATCACCTTGTCACCTACACTTCATCAAATGTAGAACAGCTGGATGTCAATATTTAAGGTCTTTTGGAGGCTCAGCAAATAGTCACATCTGCCTAGGAAATGCATTATTATTTTGAAGAGAGATCTTTAATTGGAAGTAAGTTATATTATACCTTCTGGTTATGGAGGTTTTCGTTTTGCAGCAAATATTGATGTTGGCAGATGTTTATCTGTAGGAGACTTGATGAAACATCTTTTCAGAAGAAAAAGTGGCTTGCTTACATGCAAGACCAGCATGTTCCTTTGCCCTTGGAGGCAAATAAGGAACCAGCCTCTTTGATACAGAGCTATTTTTGTCTTCCTCTGAACACTGCTTATCATGCATTATGCATGTTTCTTAAAAAAATGCTGTCAGCAGATACAGCCAGCCATTAACCTCAAGTACTTCCTATTTAAAGATAGCACCTGTAGCCAGTTCATTGAATTGTGTGGGACAGAGGCCTTAGGTCACTTGCTGATGATGGCAGAGACCTGATCCTGATATGGCATTGTCAGCATTTTGTATCCTGTCCTGTTTGGGAGATTACAGCTCCGTGTGTCTGGAATTTGCTTTGGTCAGTGTGGTCGTGGTGTAAAATCAGCTAGGAATTAAACAAAAAAAAAAAAATATGCTCTGCCTTTTCTCCACCCCCTCTGATGAGAGAGGGACAAAGCAGAGACTACAGTTTGAGATAATTTAATAAAAACTAACAGCAAAGGCAAAAGAAACAACAACAGCAACAATATTAATAATAAAAGTATAGAAAAGACAGGGTGATTTACACACAAGAAGGTGCTCAGCACCTCAACCCAGTTCAGCATGGCTGGTGAGACAAAGGCGAGGTGCTTCCCTCAGCCTGGTGGTGACACACAGCAATTCCTGGGATAAAAACAAGATGCTTCCTTCAGTCTGGCAGGGACACGTGGTAATTCCCAGGATAAAGAGAAGATGGTTCCCTCAGCCTGGCGGTGACACACAGTAATTCCCAGGACAAAGGCAAGATATGGATGTTCCCACAACCTTGTGATGGCACGTGGTAATTCCTGGGATAAAGACAAGATGGTTCCCTCAGCCTAGCAGTGACACACGGTTGTTCCCAGGACAAAGACACGACATGGCTGTTCCCACAGCCTGGCGGTGACACGTGGTTATTTCCAGGTGTTGCATCCCAAGTTGGTGAGGGAAACGCAGAAAGTGGGATGCCTTGGGAGGACAGCCACTTTTGAGATAGGGTGACACAGTGCGACACTCTCCCACAGTTCCTTTCTTCTTTATGTTAATGGCCCCAGTTACATCACCCCTGTTCTCCTTCCCAGTTCTAGAACGTTCTATGTTCCCACTTTCCCTATTCCCTATTTCCCATTCCCTGCAACTCCTCCCCTGAATCCCAGTTGGTTGTTTCCCCCTGGCCCTACCTTTACACCACCCCTGGTCCCTCTACCCATTGGCCCTCAGACTTGATGCTCCACCTTCTCCATCCCATATAAAACCCCTGGACCCTCCTTTGTTCTTGGCTCTTCTGTCCCTGAACCCCTTTGGTGTGCCAGTCAATAAACTGCCACTGGGATTTCATATGAAGAATGCCTCCTGCCTCTTTGGTTCGTCGATCTGCATTCTTCATCTAACAGCACGAGCCTCTGGGGCTTGTCCTGAGCTATCTGCTGTTCCCTAAGGGAGATGCTCTCAGGAAGGCCGTGATCTCGGCAGCTTCTGCTGTGTCGCTGCACCCAGGGACAAGACAAGGACATTCCCAGGAGAAAGACAAGATGGTTCCCTCAGCCTGGCAGTGATACGCGGTAATTCCCGGGACAAAGACAAGATGAGCAAGCTCCCGCAGCTGGTGCTCCCCTTCTTTGAGCCAGTGAAGAACAATGATGGACAAACTCCCACAAGGGATGGGAAAGGATGAGCAGTGGTGTGAGAGAGGCAGAGGCCATGGCACTGGCGACTGCCAACATCCCCAAAGAAAAACAGAAATGAAATGGTGGCACTTCTAGTTTGTATTCAATTTTTTCCTAATCTGAAGCCACACCTCCGGTGGTGATGTGGAATAGTGACCCAGCCACCCTCATGTGGCTCTAGGCTACTCCCCCTTGGCAACTGCAATGAAACCAGGACAGTTTCAGTGAAAGAGGATCTTCCTGTTCTCAGTGCTGCAGTGAGCGCTTTCAATATTGCCTTTTTGAGTAACAAGGATTGGAAGAAGGGACTTACACAAAAAGCAGTAGACCAAGGGGTGGTGGGAATAAATTTGCACCCTTCAGGGGGAGTGCCCTTGGCAGAGAGGTCACAATGCTCCTGACTAATGTGGTGTATCTGCCACTGGACAACGGAACCACTCTCATAGCATAATCATCTCTGCAGGCTTGGTGATGCCTCAGGTTTTAGCTTTTATATTTTTCACATTCTGTGCTGCTTTAGTGTGTACTTTTGAGCTTTGTATTAGGGGATGGTGAGCTCTCTGTACAGAGTAGGGAGACAAAACAATTCCTTCTCTAGCTGGGGACCAAGGACAAATGATCCAAATCTCAGCCCCAAGAGCATAAACAACGTGGACTGAGGAGAGAAAAACAAGAAGGATGGGACTGCATGGGCTGAAGCTGTAATTGGACAATGAACTCCAAAATGCAAATAGAGCAGAACTTATAAAAGTGAGAGACCCCGTGCCCAGTCGTGCATTTTGTGTCCATTTTGGTTCATCTTGGGTGCAGTCCTGGCTGGGCTCTTGTGCTGCCCAAGGTGGATCCATTGAGGGCTTCTAACAAATCCCTACTTTAACTCCATCTTCGACTTTGTTCTAGGTCAGCCTTCACAAGCTGTCATAGGCAAGATCTACATTGAGGCCTTATGTCCTGCTGTGTGAGGCTCATAGGCTAATGTAACTGGTTTGATAGATTCTTAAGGTAGAAAAGCTTAGGTCACTTTTATCTAGAAAGATTTGCTTAGAGGCTGACATCCACATTGCTGACTCACTGTGAGAGAGAGTGGTGGTACAGACAGGAAGGTGTGAGCAGTGAGGGAATGTTAACTGCCTGAGCATTTGTTGCCCAGGTTTTGAAAATATTCTTCCAATTAGAGCCATCTATTCAAATTTGTTCCTCAGTATTCTGTTTTGCCTTGTGTTCACTACATTCGTGGTGTAGACTGACAAGATGTTTAGCGGTCCTGGCAGAGTTGTGGCTGACTGATGTAAATATTTCCTGCCAGCATATGTTGAATAGCTTACATTTGTCAAAGTTAATCCATCCTGGTCTCTTCCTGTCTGGATCAGTACCAAACAGAGTCTGTACTTGCAGGAGTGAACAGCTAGTCAGTCTGTGTGAAGTCAGTTATTCACTGTATCTCCTAAACTATATTTGCTGCTGCTTTGTTGAAAGTGTGTTCTTGCAAATTTAGAGGAGAATCCCGCCTCCTGCTAAAGTTTAGAACTGTTTAGTAAAATTCTTGGATTTTAGAGTTTCACTTGACACACCAAGTGGCAAATGAGCAGTCTGCAGCTTGCTTGTTTGGTGTTCCTCTACTTTGCACCAGCTGGGATCTTCACCAAATGATTAACAGACATCTGTGCAGAAATATTTTACTCTAAGCTGCTTGTATAAAAACTTCAGAGGGATGAAGCAATTTTGTCTTTACAGACATTACACCTTTGCATGTGAAATGTGAACAGACCTTTAATGTTTTTGTAAATTCATTACACTGGATTTTAAACCAGATTGACCTGGAAGTCCTACCAACCAAGATTAGACCATGACCATGCAAAGCTGTCTAGAGCTTGTTTTTGGGGAAACACATTCTGATGTGGCTGATAGTTGATTTCTAAGACAGCATGCTTTGAGTCTTCCCTGTGTGAAGTGGGTGCTATTTTATTTGCATTCAATAGTTGCCTTCACTTCCAGCATTAACTTGAACTGAATGCATGGATGTTGTGGGCTATCAGAATTAACTTGAGTTGAATGCATGGATGTTGTGGGCTATCAAAATCCTGGCATCCAGACTGAGAAAACAGCTGATAGCTGCTTCTGATGCTCTTGCAGAAAGTGGATGTATACAATGGGAATAGGCTCCTTTGTCACTGTTTACAACATCCCCAACACTTGCTACCAACCAGGTTGGATACTGTGGAATCTGCTAACACAAGGTAGTAAAAAACTGTGTTTCCTTAAGAAATTGTATTCCAAATGCTAATGCTCTAGTTAGTGTTCTGCCTCCTCCTCAATTTGTTGGAACTCTAACTAGAAAATTTAAAACTGCCTTCTGATGGACTGAAAGTGTCCTTTTCCCAGTAATAGATATATGTATGGGTAGCCTTTTCTGGCTCCAGCATGTCTAATTCATCTTGTCATTTGCAGAAACATATACTCAAGTATAGGAAATAGGGACTAGAGAAGGGTGGTCTGATATGAATACTGGGCACTCACCTGGTATTATGTTGATCTGCTTTTGTGAGCAGGAGGAGCTTGAAGCTCAGTAGAAACCCAATTCATGGAGCAGCTCATCCTCTCCTCACTATGGGGTCTGCTGCAACACTGGATTCTTGGATTGTGTTGATGCAGTAATAAAAGAAGTACTTGGCTAACCCTTGCTTGTCTACTGCCTCCTGGGTTTGAATGCTCGTCCTTCAGGCCCAAGAATCACAGCAGTTTGTGCCTATCCTGTGCATGCTTTTAGTGGGTTTGGGCTCCCTTGTCCACGCAGACTGCACGGAATTTGCTGGGGTTTTGCCACTTTTTCCTGCACAGATCATGTTGAAATATTTCGATGATCTGTTGTAAATATCTTGCAGATTTTTTTCCTTTTACTGACAGATTCTCTTCCTTCATTAACTTTTGTAGTTAACCTGTATTTGCCTTGCTATTTCAAATACACCTGCACTATATGTCCTCTTTAGCCATCTGCCAAGGATATTTTTCTAAAACAACTTTTTAGTCTGTACACTTTGATAGCTGTGATAAAGTTGGCTACAGAGCAACTAACACCTATGGAGGAGGTCAAAATTTCAGCATTTGAACTGAGATTTCCTCATCACCATAAGCTTTCTTCCAACATCTAGGTCAAACTGACTTCAGAATTACATCAACATCCTATTCTTATACCCTGACACCATGCTTAATCTTTCATGATTATTGAACCTTCAGTTCCCAACTCTGCCTTCCTGTGCCCTCAGTGACAGACCATTTAGGTGGCTACAGGTGTAGAACTTCATGATCATTGAAATAAGACCTCGACTGGTTTTAGTAATTGTGATCCTATGATTTCTATTATTAGCCTTGCCACCTGTTTTCTAGATAAACTGCTCTATCACTAATTTATTGGACTGAAGGAGTGGAGCATCTTAATTAAGATCTTACCTGGGTCAAATCTAGGGAAAGCATTAACTCATCTACTTGGATCTATACTATACCAATTCAAACAACTTGATTAAATTATTTGGCTTTGCTTTAGTCAGCAACTTTTTTTTGTGTACCACAGTTTGGGTCTGTCCCCAGAATTATGCATTTTGACTATGTGGAAAAGTGCTTAGAAATTTGCATAAGTGAGAACTGTCCAGTGTTTCATACTGCCTCCTCATTTCACCAACAAGTTGATTAGACCATGCTATTGTTTTGAAGAGCTTGTTCTTCTGTTTTGTTCTGTTTTTCCTGCAAGTATTTCTGCATTCTTCCCTTTCAGAAAGGCACAATGTGATTGCTCTAGCTGAAAGCTGGAAATGCTTTCACTGAATGCAAACCTTTCTCTTCAAGGAGAAATCTAAATGGCTAGATTTGAGTAAGCAGATACCAAATCCAAAAATCAGTCATTGTTCCTATAATATGTACATGATCCCTGTGTTCTGAGTCAAATTACAGAGCTCTGAAGCGGATTAATCTGCTGTGGTTTTGCTGTAATGAGATGAGATGGGAAGGGCATAGTTAGTAGATAATACATGAACCACAGCAAAAAATTATCCAAGAATGAGGATTACATTGTAAATGAATGGAAGGTTCTCACTTTTATACCAGACTTTGTACTATTATGTAACTGTAGCAAATATTTTTAAGGTCCAGGCCATTTCTACCCTTCCCCTTGAAAAGCTGAGCCTTAGTACAGTTACCAGCTGTGCTTCCCAGCTTGCACACAGGTTATATGAATACAACAACCTGGTGAATACACCAAGCTGTGTACAGGCTGGTGAAACTTGCTACTTCCCTCTGTGCTGCTGCTGGGGGAAATGATAAAGGTAAGAAGATTTCTAGAAAGGTGTAAAAGCAGGCCTTAGAAACAGAAAAAACAGAAAACTCAGAACAAGCTGCAGCTGCAAAGTGTGAAAGTAGAAAAAGTTACAGTAGTACAGTAAGCAAGGACATGAAACAATAGCTTGAGTTTTAGGCCTGGCTAAGATAGACCTGAAGACAACAGAGAAATCTTAGCATGATAGTAGAAAGTTTTAAGCTTAATAATGTTGTATTGTGTATTGATAACAGAGTATACAAGCCAGCATTGTGTGAAGCAGGTGTACGTGTGCTTTTAGTGATTGGCTAGCTAAATATTGGCTGGAAAGTTTTTAAAATGCTTTGTAACAAAGAAATCTTTGGCTACTGCTAGCAAGATGAGAGCTATTGTCTCAACCATGTAACGAGGCTGATGCCACAATAAAGCTCAAGGAATGTATTCCTCCAGTCCCATCCTATTTGTGAAAAACTCCAACACAGCTACATCAGCTGCATCCAGATATGTTAACTTCATTTTTGGCAGCACTGGGAACAAAGCTCAAATTGTGTTCAAGCATGTGCATGATTTTGTTTTTAGCTGTCAAATTACTAGAAACAGTGCTGAGGCAAATCAGAAAGCAGATTTACAGTGCTACTTCTGACGAGCTGAATTAGGCTGGCCTCACAGGACTAGGGCCAAACTGCATTTTTCAGAAAATATTTGTGGCTTGAGGGATGATTTGAGAAGCATGCATGTGATAATGGTGTATGGTAAACTATTTAGGATGAAGTGGACCTAATCAGCTTTGAAAAAATGAAGAATCCTGTAAAAACCTACTTGCATCCAGAGTGTTATTCTTTATGTTTGTGAGATGTAATTGGGCTGAGTTAGGAATTCTGTGCCACAGGAAAGTAGGGTTAGGTCTTGCTGTCCAGAGTGAAGAGAGGATATAAATATATATTTTTTTAAAATATTTTAGTTGTATATATTATATAT
>WBNO01031632.1:31586-80325 GCA_013400575.1 Peucedramus taeniatus | reverse complement strand
AAAAATGACCAAGTAAAGACTGAGAGAGCTCCTAAGTATATTCACCCCTGAACATAAAGACCTGAGATTGACTAAAAAATCTAAGAGTATACCTCATCCCTTTCTTTCTGACAGTGAGTGGTTTTGCCACTTAATACTATCCATCTCCTTTGTGTTGGTGAAGGAGCCTTATGAATGCCAAGGTTATGCTAGTATAGCAACAAGCTTGAAAAACTTTATTTTTAGGGATAGTAAATAGATATTCTCTTGTTTCTACAAATTTGATATTACTTTAAACAAATGTTGGTTTTAGGATGAGAAACTAGCAACATTAATAATCCAACCTGTAGCCATGAATTTACACGTTTTGCATTGTACACTGATGAATGTAATTAAAGCTCAGTATATTGAATCATCTTCATCGCCTTAAATAATTTTTGTATTCACGGTTTCTGTTTTGTTTTAGCACTTTTTTAATCCATTCATGTGTTATGCAACCTTTTTTCTTGGAGATATTACCGTTTAAAATGTCCATTCTAAGGCTTTTAGCTTCAAAATATTAAATTATTCACTCTCATAGTTCATCTTTTGAATGTCTTACTATTGCATCAGTACTCCTATTTCTGAATGTAATTCCTGTAGTTTAACAGAGGAGTAAATGCAAGTATCTAAAACAACAGGAAATATTTATTAAAATGAAAGAAATTACTTTATTTAAGAGCTACAGTTACTGAGCTCATCAGAGTATTAAAATATATAATGTTTTATATATATGCAAGTACATTAAAAGACCCTTTAAAAGTCTACAGTATATACTTCATGTAATAACTTATAGGCATCTTCTTCCTCATATATTTGTTTTAATTTCCTTTGTATTTCTTTTTTCCTTGTTACAAAGAAAATTTCTAATCAAAACTTGTGGATATACTTCAGAGTTCTGGGCTTTCCATTTTTGTGGAGATGTTGTTCAAGTGGTATCTACCTTGGTTTTCAGATAAAATCTTGGATAGTAAGAAAATCTTCTAAAATATATATTGTTGTAAATATGACCCATCGAGCAATCAGAATAGAGTGTGAAGACAGACTGATGTGAGAGTAGGACTGCACAAAAGATGTGGTACATACTTATATTTTCATTTGGCAACTACTTTAGGAGGGCTTTGAAAAATACTAGGCATGACTTTAAATTATACTAGGTGGGCCCTTCACACCAGCATATTGCAAAAAGGATGATTTCTGCTGATCACCTCAGGAAATACTTGTGCTATTTATAAGGGTTATAAGGAAAATTGGATTCTGCTGAAGTTTATAGCCCCCCAAATCTTAAATAAAGGTGGTGATAACTAAACCTTTCTTGAAGCTCCTACATCCTAGAATTCCATGCTAACAACTTACCTTCTCTCCTTTGTCAAACAACTGTGATTTACTTTCTTATTATGAACTACATTTTATTCTGTTGTTGGGGTTTGGTAGTTATACAGCACAGGAACACTCTATTTAAGACAAAAACCTACTGTTGAATTCAATGTCATGGCAAAGTTTTATAGCAGTGAGGAATTGCCTTGATAAATGGCCCTGACATTAGTGTTTTCATGACTCTGCCTTCAATGTCATTGCATCACATTGCAGAGTGCTAAAGTAAGACCACTGCTACCTTCCAACAACATATTAAGCTGAAGCTCACTCTATCTCTAGATCCCATAGGCACAATAAATGGAGAAAATAACACATTTACAAACTGATAAAATCCAGCAAAGCTAATAAAATCAGACACTTTATAGCTTGGCTAATAGTGTCCTTTGAAGGGCATCAAATACCACATCATGTACTACTCTGAGGGAAATCAATTTAGGTACAGCAATACTGCCTCTGAAGTATGCATTTAAATACACAGGAGATACTAAAGCTAATCAGCTCATAATGATAGAAATTGTATAATTAATGTCTTGTTTTTGTTAATGTGGTTTTATGCTGCTTTGATAGGAGCAGCAATCATATCAAATTGTTTCAATTTCAGTAAGAAAGCTCTTCCAAATTTTGGAAATATTTCAGCTACTACATTCTCTTTTCTCATGCTGTGTGTGTCTGTTGGAAAGACATCATCATGTGTCATCTTAGCAAAAAGGAATTTTTTTGTTATTGCCAGACAAATGCAACAATAACTATATTATTCATTCGGTCTGGCTCAAAAAATAATATAAGTCCTTTTATTTTTTTGATAGCACATTCTATGCAGGTATTAACAATATATGGATTGCATTTGTTCTCATGTTGCAGTCTAAATTAATGCTTCATTTTCCTTTTCCTCACAGCTGGATTTCACTGTGTAGATTTTAAGTACCAAGCATCAGATCTAGTCTGTGTTGAGGTTTATCTACCCTTGATGTCTGACTACTTATCTCACTTTAACAATGTCTAATCTGTCAGGAGTTCAAAACCAAACTGGTTAAGTAGTACAGAAATGTGGTGCAGAGTGCCTTAAAAGGCAGGAACAGCCATTTATGCTCTGATTCTATTAGACCTGACAAAGTAATCAAGGTTAAGCCTGGATAGTAATAATGGAGGAAATTTCCAAGGATGAGCTAGATAGACTAAGAAAGGTAATACTTGTCCATTTTTGTCATTACCTCAGGGATTATGAAGAGAATGTCAGTATACTTCAGATCAGAGACTGGTTTTTTTTATAATTTTTTTAATCACATAGTGGTAAAAATTGAAATCTGAAGACCTGTTTGCCTGCCATTGCTAAAAAATACCACAGTATATAAAATATTTAAAACAGATAATATGTGTTCTTGATCCAAGAACTTGCACAGCAGTATTTCTGTAGAGAACAGTAAATATTTTTTTAAAAGAAACCCACAAAATTGTTTTTGTGAGCAATGTAGCTAAAAATCATAAAGGGTAGGTGGCAACTTACATGGGGAGCAATTGTCTTTTCTAGTATCCTGGGCTCATGTGTTGTCACCATATTGAAGCAATGTCTGCAGATTGCAGCTGCAATGCAATCTCATTTAATGAGAAGTTGTGGTCACCATTATGAATTCATGAAAAATTGCTAAATTTTCCATCACATACAGAATAAAAATACATTATAATAAGACTGAACAAAAAATAATCCTATTTTTATATTAGGCTGCATATAAATAATTGGTTATTAATATTTTCATGTAAAGTATACTCCTAACTCCCAATTACCTGTAATGCAATTACCATTTTGTCTTATTCAGCAATTGCATTCCATCTTTGAAACTGCTGTATTTCTCAGCTATGTGGAATAAGCTTTTTAAAAATTGGATACATTTTTAATAAAACAAATACACGCACACACACACACACACACATATATAAAAGATGATAGAAACAGGGAACTTTGAATGACATGGAAAATAAGCTGTGCACTGTAGAAGGTTGTTCATGGGACTTCCAGCAGTGTCAAGGAAGTATTGGGTATTGAGTAGAACAGATCAAATGACAATATCAGCATTAATTGATAGGTTGACTAAATAATAAATTAGATAAAACCTTACTAGTAAGAGATCTTCTGTGAATCAAAACAGCCCTGGTTCAGTGTTTTGTGCTTTTTTTTAATATAAAAAAAAAAGAAAAAAAAATATGACAAAATGTTTCTTAATTGTGAACTCACATGAATCCTTGCTATATATCAGGCACTGGCACATCTGCCATAAATAAGTAGTTGGATTTGTCACATGAATTAAATGGTTCTGGCATGTTTTTATGAGATCACAGCATGTCTTGCTTTACTAGAAAGATTGCTGCATGCTCTATGGTTGTGTACTTTCTAGGCCAATGTACTTCTTATAGAGCTGATCAAAGACTGACTGACATGCCTTGGAAGACAAGAATAAGCATCTCAGGAAGTGTTATTATCCTATCTAAGCCTATGTCTGTTACCGCCTCAGTCATCCAAATTAAATGTTCATGTAGGCTGTATTAATGTCTGATACTGATATAATGTAATCAGTCATTCATATGTATCAGTCATTCATATGTAATCATATTCACAGTGGTTTGTATATCCTCTAATTAAGGAGGGAAAATAAGGTTTGTGCAAAATAGAAGCTATGAATTTCTATTCTGTACTGAGGAAACTGACCATTTAAAAACATTGTGATTTGAACTCTAAGTGATGACTGTATTATCTCATGTACAATGGAGAGACAGGACAGTTAGCTTGAATCTCAATTCTCCAAGAAAGGAAAACTCTTGAAATTTAACATGTTAG
This sequence comes from Peucedramus taeniatus, assembly GCA_013400575.1. NCBI lineage: Eukaryota > Metazoa > Chordata > Aves > Passeriformes > Fringillidae > Peucedramus > Peucedramus taeniatus. The sequence goes on along the minus strand of WBNO01031632.1, from coordinate 76,100 downwards.
TATCACCTTCCTTTTCTCAGCCTGTGAAACGATGATAACCATGTAATCTCAGTTTCTTTTGGTAATTTTTTCTAAACATCTACAGGGTACCCTAATATTTAGGCAAAATAACAACCTATATAAACATACATTACCCTCCTGTGTTCTTTCTGCAATAGCCATGGCTGTCTCTCCTTCCACTCCTTTATTTAACCTCCCTTTTCCACTGGGTGCATCAGTTACCTTCCTGACATGAACTAAATCATGTAGATCTCTTTTTTAATATATGCTAGGCAGATAAACAAATAGTAAATACATTATATATGGCTAAATATCCATAGATACAATCAATAACAAAGTCTAAATTAGAGGTATATTAATAATTGCCACTAAACTGTGTTTAAATATTCTTTCACCACCAAAAAAATAAAAAGGACTGAAGGAATTAATAAAAAAAATTTATTATCAAAGTTTTTATGCCATCAGAACTTCTACAATATGACAACTAATTAAATACTAAATATCTAGGACACTTCAGAAGTACACAGCAGTGCTTCTTACAGTTCAGATGAAATAATCCCATTTTCCATTAATCCTTATTTTTTCATCATGTCTTTCGAACAGTATGTTCAATATTTTACCTCCTAGAGTGTTTTGTGTTCTGTGTGGGGACAACTGAGGCGAGACAAACACAAACTGCTAAAACAAAACTTAATCTTCCAGAAAAGTGAAGATAGATTAATTTCCTGTAAACTTCTGTAAATTCTTCTTTTCTGTGGGGTTCTTTCTTTTTCAGGTTGTGTGCTTGCTAAATGTGCTCCAACAATAACTAGGACTGTACCTTTTGTGCAACATTTCTGAGTCGCTACAGACAAAGGTTCTTTGGCTCCTGCTGCAGCTATTTAACAAGTGAATGTGTCTTAGTGAGTCCTAAGTCTTTTCAAGCATTCTAATATTATAAATTCAATCTCACTTTTAATTTATCCTGATTGTTTCTTCTACAAAATCAATATTAGTCAAGGGTTTAATGGCATACTTATTCTTGTCTATGCTCAGTATAGTTTAGTGTGAGAATGTAAGGTTACTATTTGATGACTGGTTTTAGTTTCACCTGTCTGTGTCTGTTCTCATCCGACTTGTGTTTCAAGACACCTTTGTTGGTCACCTTTTTTCATTGCTTTTTGTGCCAATTTGACATTGAACTTAGGCCTGCTCACCTATTCCTAGGGAGCTGCAGTCCTCTCATCTGTTCCAGTCTCTTGTCTATGAGTTTCCATACACTTTCTCTTTTTCCAGGCAGCAGAAGGTAATATCTCATGAGGAACTTGTGTGTCAGTAGATACAGAGTTAGTGAGCAGGATAAGAAAGCTTCATTTGCACTTAACTGTAACTTAGGAATTTAAATTCAACTTGCATATTAAGAGCAGATTGTTTAGATGTCAAGTACAGGGACATCAAGGAGTGTCTGGTTGCCTTTATCCCCACTCCTGAAGTGCAGGTATGTGAGACAACCCTCTTCCCATGACATAGTGGGATGTTGTGAGGTCAGGCTTCCCTCTCTCTGCTTGTGCTGCCATCAGTGTTTCACCTGCTTCTATTTCATTCCATTAGTTATGGTGAAACATTGAAAAAGAAATGGTCTCTTGTCTATGTTGCCATTGTTATCACTGCTTCAGCACTTAATGCTATCAAATACTATTTCTATGTCTCTCTGAGTAGGCAGGGGAAGTTCTAATATTCAGATTTCAGATTTCAGTCATGTCTTTGACTTTTAAATTGCTCAACAGTATGCAGAATAAAATTGAAAAAATATTCATTTTTATGGCAACATTTTAAAAATGCTTTAGCCTGCAAAATTTTTGCCTGAATGTCCTCCTGAAATTTGAACTTCAAGAAATCGTTAAAAAGGGGAATTTTGTTTGCAACATTTTTTCGTTCTGGTTGCGATTTCTTGTGTCCATAAAATCCCTCACTGTTGACAATTGTGCATTTATACATTCCTGGCTTATATTCTACCATGAAGATTTGTTTACTGGGCATTGACAAAAGACATTTCTTTTAGTGCATTCCTGACACAGTTCTATCTTTTAGTATGAAAAGTATCTTTCTTTTATTTAGCTAAGCCAGGCTGTTGTCCTGTCACTGAAATCTGGTTTATAAATCATCCCTCAAGAGCTATAAATACCTATAATATCACTTAGTATGTCTCTTTTATTTGAGAGTAGCTCCAGAATCTGATTGTTTTCTTGTGTCAAGTTGTCTTTGTTCAGTGCTTTGGCAGACTGAGCAATCCTTACATTAAAAATACATTTGTGTTACAACTCTTTTTGAGTTTGCTTGAGAAAAATTTATGCTATACAGTAGAAAACTGAATATCTTTTAAGAACATGGACATTCATGTCATTATTACAGAATATTTGGCTACTAACTCCTGGAGAAACTGTTTTCTCATAGGGTGACTGGGGTATGCTTAGCAGGCAAAAATACTGTCTGGATGGCAAGGCCCAGAGAGTTGGTGAATGGAATTGCATCCATCCAGCAGCCAATCACAAGTGCAATTCCCCAGGGCTCAGTATTGGGGCCAGACCTGTTTCATATTCCTATCAATGATCTGGTAATATTTTTATCAATGATCTGGATGAGGGGATCCAATGGATGGATGCATGCTCAGTCAGTTTGCAGATGACACCAGGTTGGTGGGAGTGTTGATCTGCTGGAGGGTAAGAAGCCTCTGCAGAGGGATCTGCACAGGCTGGATTAATGGGCCAAGGCCAATGGTGTGAGGTTCAACAAGGCCCAGTGCTGGGTCCTGCCCCTGGGTCACAACAACCCCAGGCAGCTCCACAGGCTGGGGACAGAGTGGCTGGAAAGATGGCCAGTGCAAAAGGACCTGGGGGCGCTGCTCAACAGCAGCTGAACAAAACCTAGGAATTAGCCCAGGTGGCCAAGAAGGCCAAGGGTATCCTGACCTGTATCAGCAATGGTGTGGCCAGCAGGGCCAGGGCAGTGATTGTCCCCTGTACTCCACATTGGTGAGGTCACACCTCAAATCCTGTCCAGTTCTGGGCCCCTCAATACAAGAAGGACATTGAGGTGTTGGAGCATGTCCAGAGAAAGGCAACAGAGCTGGGGAAGGGTCTGGAGCACAAGTTATATAACGAGCAGCTGAGGGAGCTGGGAGTGTTTAGCCTGTAGAAAAAGAGGCTCAGAGGAGACCTTATGGGCCTTTAAAATTGCCTGAAAAGAGACCAGGTGGGGCCTCTTCCCTCATGTAACAAGGACAAGAGGAAGCACCCTCAGGTTGTACCAGGGCAGTGTAGATTGAATCTTAGAAACCTTCACTGAGAAGATTTTCAAGCACAGGAACAGACTTCCCAGGGAGGTGGTGGAGTCATGATCCCTGGAGGTGTTTAAAAGATATGTGGGTGTGGCACTTAGGGATATGTTTTTATGGGACTTGGTAGTGTAAGGTTTATGGTTGGACTTGGTGACCTTTAAGGTCTTTTCCAACCTAAATCGTTCTATGCTTCTGTTTCCTTCCTTAATTTTCAGCTCATATATTATGAGCATTAAACATATAATCACAGAGGAGAATAGATACATATATGAATAAATAATACATAAAATATAGAAAATAAATATGACGGCATTAAATCCATTTGTTAATCCATTTATTACACTGTACACAGTGATTTGTTCTTATTTTCATTTTATATCAGTTGAACAAGTCTTCAGCTTTTGCTATTTTATCCCCTAAAATACTGAAAACAACCAGTCTGGTTGAAAACCAGTCTGAAAACAACCAGACCTAATCCAGGCTGGATGTTAGATCACCACCCAGCAGATCTCTCTCCCTCTCAGAGAGAAAATAAAACAGAAAGGCTCATCCATCAAGCTAATGATGGGGAGATCATTCCTCAATTACAGTCACAAGAAAAATGGACTTGATTTACAGAATGCTAATATTTTTTATTAATAATTAACAATACAGCAGAATGGTTAGAAATAAGGAAGAACTAAAGACACTTCCCACTACCCGCTTCTTCCCAAGCTCAACTTCACTCCCTCATTCCCACCTTCAGTGGTGCAGGCAGATGAAGAATTGTGGTTGCAGTTAGTTCATAACACCACATCTCTGCTGCTCCTTCCTCTTCACACTTTTCCCCTCCTCTAGCAAGGGGCTCCCTCCAACAGGACACAGTCCTTTATGAACTGCAAAAACTTGTCCTTTCCATGCACTGCAGTTCTCCAAGAGTAGCTCCATCATGGATTCGTTTCATGGGACAGTCTTTTGGGAACAGATTGCTCCAGAGTGTGTCCCCCATGGACCATAATTCAAATTTAAAAAGGTGATTCTGTGTGGGCTTCTCTCCACAGTCTATAGTTTCTTCCAGGAGCCCCATGCAGAGTGGGCTCACCGTGGTGTGCAGCATGGATTCCTCCCCAGGCTGCAGTGTTGATATCTTCTCTGACACGGTTCTTTGCAGGCTGCAGGCAGACAACCTGCCCACAGTCACCTCCACAGGCTACAAAGGAATCTCTGCTCCAGTGCTTGAAGCATGTCCTTCTCCTCCTGCCTACCTGACCTTGGTGTCCATGGGGTTGTTTCATTTTTCCTCATTTGTCTGTTTTACAGATACTAAAATGTGTTTTTTACCCTTTCTCAGGTCTGTTCTCATGGAGGTACCACTAACTTTATTGATCGGCTCAGCTTTAGCCAGCGGTGGGTACAATTTGGAGCCGGGTGGAATTCACTTTGTCCAAGACAGGCTGTCTTCTCACAGAGATCACTCCTGCAGCCCTCCCCACTTTCAAAACCTTATAGCATAACCCCAATATAAACAGTTTCCAAAAAAGTAAGGAAATTGAGGAACTTCTTCAATCAAGAAGAATGCATTCCTGAAGTTCATCTTTAATTAATTAGTCAACAAAATACTAATTCTGCTTCAGCCTGAGATTTTAATTTCTGAGAAGACAAATCAGGCTCTTGAAGGATCACGTAACACAATGTAATATTCCAGTGAATAGGGCAAAGGAAAAATGGAAATCAAGGCTCTTACTTTATTTTTCTCTACTTAGGCAGTTATTCAGAGTATATGAGTACTGCATGAGTATAAAGCAGTATATGATACTGCTTCATCTGGCAGTGACCTTTGATATTCTATGACCAAAGTATTGGAAGGCATTAAATTATTCTCCTGCAGTTAATTTATAATTTTTACCAGCACTGTCTTTGAGAACAACCCTATGTATGTTTTCCTTGGTTTTTATGCTGTGATCATGAACATTTCCCTTGAGATAAGTGCTTTATTCTGCTTGCACTCTTTTAAATTGCTTAGATTTTTGTTAGCTTTCTTACCATCATGCTTCCAATTTATAACTCACAGATCTGACTTATTTTTGTTCCTGTTTCCTTCTCAGCTCTTAATGTGAAAAGATCTTGATGTACATGTAAATGACATTTAAGTGCATATCAAAATCTCTATAACAGTCAAATAAATCTTTTACAAAAACTGTTCTCTGTCACAGAGATGTGAATACCTTATATATTCTTCTAGTTTAGCCAGAAATATACTTTTGCTACTATTTTCCCACCTCTCTTTCTTTCTTCATGTTCCTACACCAAATTTGGACCAGATCTACTAATAGTTCTTAAAAATACCCAGTTATTGCTGGATAGTTTCCAGTCATCTAACCTCTGGCAGCTGCTCAAAAGGTTATAGGATTATATTTGTACAAAATTTTTTATGTTTTCAGTGGGGATCTAAAGAGCTCTGTTTTTCAAATATTGCCCATATCTATTCCAGCTTTCCTCTGAAAAATGGCAGTGAGATACCACTTGTAATTCTCTCTGTTGGATGTAATCTGCATTATAACTAATGTATCTTTATTAGAGTGACAACTCTCATCAGATATTTTGTGTGCTAGAATTTAGTTCCAAGGGAAGCAATGATGAGGCTTGGAGCATGTCCCAAAACTGTGAAGAACACATATATTTTACTACTCGTTCAGCTGGCAACAGCCTATGTGAAGTCATTTATGTATTCACTTTAAATTATAATGCTCAGCTAAATGAAACAGTACCTAGTTAAGTTCTTAATAAATTTATTTTAAAATTAATTTTGGGCTCTCATGGACTGCTGCCTTGTTCATATAACTAGTTTAATCTCTTTGTCAAATGTTTCCTATTGTCTAGGATCAATAATAGAAATATATTTTACAGCGAAGACTTGGGACCCTGTCTTCAAAGACCCTTGGATGTCCATGCAGTTCCAATACATCAAAGTACCCTTGGCTTTTGAGTTAGGGCTTTTGAGTTGAGTGAGGCATGAGTGGTGTATGGCCTTGTCTTTTTTTTTTTTTTTCCTGGATCCAAAGAAAAAAATCCAGAAACAGCTGTGCAAAAAGTGATGTAATCCTGGTATCAGCCGTCTTTCACAGTAATAGAATGGACATACTTTGGACAAACCTACATTCCTACTGACTGTATTATGTTTGGTCATTCAAGTTTTTTTCATTAATAGGATGGAAAATGAACTTGAGCTTTTGATTCCTAGAAGGCAGACGTTCTTAATCAACAGAAAACAAATTGTTAATTCATTTCTTTAAATTCCAGACTGTATTTTTTGATCAAGTGTAAAGCAAAATAAACCATGTGTAATTTTCATTTTATGTGAATGAAAAAATATTTCAGGCATAGTTGCTGGGTTGTCCTTTAGTATTATGTGAAGTTCAGCAGCAGGACATGTTCTTGAAAAAAGTAAAAAAAAGAAGCATTAAAGACTTGGTGCCCTGAGGTTGACTTGCATCCTGAATGTTCATACTCCTAAACAGTGTGATAAAGTTTATGTTCCATCAATGTGTGAATGTGCTCTTTGGAAGTGTTTTTTCTTCATGCCTGAACAACTGGCAATAAAGAGAAGAGACACAGCATGTGAAGCAGATCCCATCCAGATGCACTCTGATGTCCTTTCTCTGCACTGGGTCAGACAACAGACTGGATTGTTACCAGTGATTATCAACTTCAGTTTTGTGTTCAGTGAAAATGAAATATTTAATTCTCCCTACTCTTATTATAAAGACTTTCTCCTCTTCTTTTTTTCTTTTTTCCTTTTTTTAAATAAGAAGAACCTAGAAGGCAGACACTAGAGGCAGATCTTCAGTGTCAAGCAACACCCCAAAACATGACATAAACCACAAAGTAACTGAGCATGAACTTTGCTTACTGAAAAATCACAGATGATTTGAATACTGGATGCTAGCTGCCATGCCTAGCATGACAGTTTTAACACTATCAGGATATTATTTCAGTGTTTAAATTATAAATTCAAATGTATGACAAAGTGGTACACTAAAGACTTAACCTCTTGGATCAATATGTGTTTCCAGCAAGTTCAAAAGAAGCAGGTTTTCATTAGTCAGAACAACTAAATTTAGTTGAACTCCCACCCCACCATTTCACAATAGTTCTATGGTCACAAGCCCCTTCTAGATGCAATTCGTCAGAGATGATGTCTATCCAAATAGCTTACCTTGATCATGGATATTCAATGTAAATATTTAAACTTTTAGTTTGTGGTTTTTTTGGGTTTTTATGGGTGTTTGTTTTTGTGGGGTTTTATTGATTTGTTTGGGATGTTTGGGGTTTTGTTTTGTTTTGTTTTTTTTTTTTTTGGCAGGGGGTTGTTTTGTTTGGGGTTTTTTGTTTGGTTGGTTTTTGTTTTTTTGGTGGGGGGGGGTTTTTTGGGGTTTTTTTTTTTTTTTGCCTTTTTTTTTTTTTTTGTTCTACAGTCACAAAATACAGAAGATTACTTCATCTCTTCCTGCCTTAGAGTGTTCACTAAACATGAATAACTATTATTAGATTGGATTACAGTTAAAAATTCATACAATAAATTTAGTACTTATTATAACTGGTATTATATAAACATGGTTTAAACCTGATTTGTCTTACATAAGTTACAATAGCAGGGTAGGATCAAATAAGAAGGAATAAGTACATAAAAAGTCATTGTACAAACTGTGATGCCTAGCACTTGCATAATTATGTTATTTTCAATCAGTTTTGATCTTCAGTTAAAATCATTTAGCAAACCTAGTGAAATAGAGATTTTGGAGTTTTCTTAAAATAACATTATGAATTGAGCGTTTAAGGTATAGTCTGTGGAACTCTGGGTTGAAGTTTAACCTTTTTACTTAAGAAACCCCTGCTATGGTACAAAGGGCATAGGAAAATGCAAATTTCTAAGGATTCTTGCATAGAAAACAATACCAAGAGGAGATCAGGAGACACAAAAAGCCCAGATAAAGAAACCCCTCTGTCTCCAAGCTCATTAAGACCACGAAGTACTCAGATAAGGACCGAGGAACCAAAAAGCGCATGCGAGAGGAGGAAAGGTTCAAAAGTTCATCCGGAGGAAGACCACAAAATCTTCAGCCTCAGAGACCACCAGAGACCCCCGTGCGACCACCACAGCCAACAACGCCTGCCCAGGAGGGCATGGACCTGATTACCTTACGAGGCGAGGGCAGGCGGGGCCAGGGGTTGAACATGCATAAGCAAAGTTGTGCAATCTCTTGCATATGGAATACCTTTGTGAATAAAGCTGTGGGGCAGCCCGAGGCTCGGGGCACAAGTCCTTATGAGAGCTATCTCACTTGTGCCGGAGCTCCAATACATGCCCACTTCATAACTAAACTTAGTTGTGGAGTCTATTTATTCTCCACATTGCTTCACTAGCTATCCTTTGTAAAATTCTGACATTTGCAGATGTCATGATCTAGGAGGTGATCCTAAGAAAACTGGTTTGAAGAAAGTTTAGGCTCTGAATAATTAAAAATACCTCTAAAGATGCATATGTAGCAGCTTTGCAAATATAAATAAAAGATCCTGGGGATGAGGAACTGCAACAAGTGACACATGCATCCTCTTAATCTTTTTATTTTCCTGTTCATTCAACCATAGCGTCGTTAAAAAATCCAGTCTTGACTAGAGTCATACATAGATTCTTTTTCTCTAACAACCATCATCCATATTCATAAGGATCAATTGCTCTGAGTGCATGGTTACTGCTAGAACCCAATGGCTCTGCTCATTTCACTCTCAGAAGAACAGTATCACACGTCCTTAATTGCTGTAATGACATTGTGTTCTTTGATTCATCTCATGCAACCATAAAAGTTGGATTATTGCCTAGTTAAACAATCTTAGCTTATAAAAAGAATTAGGTAAACATGGCTTTCTGGAATAGCAATTGCTTAAGTGCCTATCTGGCAGATTCTGATTCCTGAAGTCATGGACTACACAGGGGATAGAGGATAGCTTTCTAACTTTTTGTTGTCACTCTGTAAATGTACTGGGACTGGATTAGAACAATTATTAGAAAAAAATTCTCCTTGAAAATGTATGAAGGTTTTCATCTGGAAAATTATGTAAAATAACAACATAGAACAGCATTTGTCTTAGAAAGCTGATTTTTTTTTAGGTTTAGTTTTTTGTACAGTCAGTCTTCAAGGCCTTTTGAACCTCTTCTGTTGTATGTGCAATTCTACTTCTGCCAAACCTGTAGCCCTGCCACTTTCTCACTCTGATGGAATAATTTTCTATAAATCCCTATGAGATTAATATTTTTCTCCATATAGATATAAGAAATTAGATTTAACCTGACATTAGTAGCAGAGCTAGGTAATAAAGGTTCAGCTATCTCACGGTTTCCACTACAAGACTTTTTCTCACAAAGCTGCTTGAATATTAAGTTGTTGGGTTTTTTTTTTAATTTCATAGAGGACTGCTCCAACCATTTCTGAAAATTAATTAATGAAAACTTTTCTTTCTTTTCAATCTCAAATTAAAAATGATTGCCAGAAATGTTTAAACAAGACATTGTAGCAGCCCCATAGTTAAAACTGGAATTTGAAATTTACCAAAACACATACTCTCAGTGTCAGAGTTATAACCTATACTTTTTCAAACAACTGGAGACATAACACTAAGATGAAAGTCTTTAAAGATCCCCCATTTACATATGGCTGGTAGAAACCTAATAGGTTGTAGCAGGTAAATTCACCTAAGACTTCGTCTCTACTGAGTATGCTCTAGTGTTAAAGAACATTTTGGTGTTCCCAGTTTTGTTATATCAGATAGAATGAAGCATAATTCTCCCTGACTTTAAATAACTAGGTTTGTATGCACAGCTAAGGTTATTACAGAGTGCAAATTTGAAAAGGCATGCATGAAAAGTGAAAATAAATGTTGTTTTGTAGTTTGGAGAAACAAACCTGCAGAAAAAAACCTCTGAGTACCCCAACGTGTGACATTACATGAAGAACCCGATATTTCCCAACATCTGGAACAGCCTTAGCAAAACTAATTAATTACAACTCTCTACACAATGAGCAAAACTCACCAAACTACAACTTTAAAATTAGAAAATCTATATTATATATTTTAATTATATTTAACTTATGCCATTAATCAATTATTTAATTTTTCATCAACTGGAAACAGACAAAAGACACCATGATATGTGACTGTGGAGGTATATATATATATATGGGCAGAAAATAACTTTTCTGACAGTTATTTGGAAATATTCTGTAATGAAAAATAGTCGAAATTTCTTTTTTATGAGTTTGCCTTATTCTATTGCACAACCTTTGGAACACCTCAATGTTTGCATTAGGAAAAAGTAGAAAACACACTCACAAATTTGCTATTAATTTCATTCTCAATTTCTATTTTTTTGTTTGAGATATATTTTAAAATTATATTATTGTTCAAGGAGCAAATAATTCTAAGTAATACAAGTATAATTTTATTCTCCTTATAACAAAGTTCCTCTTCACAAATTCTATTGAAGATGTTTGACAGAATATATATTCTAGCTCAGTAACCTTGATTTTCTGTTGGTCTGGTCCTCTGCAATTTGGAAGAGAGTGACAGCCCAGGGGCATAGTATAAAATGGATTTCATATGGTTTGCATATCTTTTTAGCTTTTATTATTTTACTGCAAATGTACTATTTTCCTAAGAAAAAGGAAAAGATTTTGCTCGATTCATTCTTTGCAGCCCTACCTTTCTTGGGACTTATTTGAAATAATGGTATTTAAAATCAAATGCAGGGCTGTTCTAATTTCCTAAAGCAAAATCTTTTAAGATTTGGCAGATACCTTTTAAAAAACCCCTTGGGAACTGAGAGTTAAAAAAAATCTACCATCAACATTTTTTTTCCCTGTCTGAAGCAGTATGATCTGCAACTTCTGCATATGTTAAAACTTGTAGAATAATCTCTGGATTTTCAAAGGCATCACTTACACAATGATAAAAGTGTATTTTCCCATGAGAACAACATTCTTAACATCCTTCTGAAAACAGGCCTCAGAATAGGGAAAATATAACTTTCTTTTGGAAGTTTCATTTTCACTGCTAAAGCACTGAAGATGCAGATATGTTTTGCAGAGAGAGAAGAGAAAAAATAAAGCATCAATCATAAAGTAAAAGTAAAGAACAGCCTCAATTCATAACAGAGACTTCAATTATGCATTTTAAGAGTTAGTTTCTAAACTACAAAACTTTTTAAGATTTTCATAAAATATATATAGAAAGATACTAAATTTCTAAGAGGCATGTCTGTTGTATAAAAAAGACAGGTGTTGGGAGCAATTTTATCCTCCTTAATGCAGGCTTGCTCCCTAGGAACACCATGTGAGCATCAGTTGAATTCATTTAAGCATCACTGATGACACTTGCAATAATAGAGGCAGAAATGTTTCCTCCACCTATAATGATGTGTACATAAACATGTTGATGGCTCTCTTATTTTACTACCTCTGTCGTTTTCCCTCCTACTATGACATCAAGCTCCTGACCCTAGCTTAGGCACAGCACTACTGAAAACACTGCTCTCCACTGAAAATCCTCCACATTCTCTTGCAGGGTACTTTTATTATCTGAACTAAGGGCCTGTGACCAGGTCCCACATCATGGCTTTTTCCCACCTCTGTACATTCAATTGTCTCCTCAAGCTACAGCCTCGTCTCTAAGGCTTCAGCTAAGTGTTATCTCCTACTGCAACATCAGTTCTCTCACACCAGAACCCAACTATGATCCACTCATTTGCTGATAAGTGTTCTCAACAAGCTTATCTTTCACGTTCTGCTTCAACGCTATATGAAGCCCTGGTAGGACTCAGACTTTTCTGCTTTAGAATCACTTAATTGGGACCTTCACAATTATTTTTTACTAAATTATATGCTGCCAGACATTCAAAACTCACCTGGACAAGCTCCTGTGTAACCTGGTTCTAGGTGAACCTGCTTGGCAGCAGGGTTGGACTACATGATCTCCAGAGGTCCCTTCCATCCCTAGCAATTCTGTGATTCTGTGATTCATGAGATACATTTGATTGATTTACATCATAGGTAAAATTCTATATTGCAAACTACTTTAAGAGTCTCACAGTCTCTCTGTTTCCTATCTGCTTCACTTGTTCCTCCCAAAGCAATTGAGAATCCTGTCAGTTGTGTTGATAGGGTGTTTGAGATGACATGTTACAAATTAGATTAGTGAAAGCATCTAGATGAAAGAAAGAGTCAAACAGAGGAATTGTATACAAAAATTTAAATCTTTTTTCATAAAGCAACTTTTCTAACCAATAATCTTTTTCCCTTGCTCTTCTTTAGATTGCCTCCAGCTAATACAGCTTCTTCTGCTATCAAGGTACCTGAAGGCTGGCATATTTATTTAAATTGTGAAACTATAGAAAAGTCTATTTTAAAGAATGTATGTGGTATATGTCAAGCTAGTTTTTCAGATCACAGATGTCTGACTGCTGTAAGACAGCAAGACAGCATCAAAGTTGTTTACTGTGATCTTTGATTTCTAATAAAGTTTCATAAGTTCAATACTGTTAAAAAATGGACAGAGAATTATGCAGAACAATAGGCATAAAAATACTTGGTGTCCTTAACTGCTACTAGGCTACTGCAAAAGGAAATTTATATATCTTACTGATAGCTGTAAGGAGAATGGATATCTGTGTTGCTTAATGTCTTATATTCTTTTCACCTTGAACTGCATTTCATGTATAGTTAAAAGGTTAAAAGAATAGTTTTACATCTATTAAAGCATTTCTTTGAGTATTTTATTGCACCAAGGCGACTGTTCACTCAGCTCCTGCTTAGATTTTGGCTAACCCAGCTCATGCAAAGGCCTGATGGATGCTGGAAGCTGCAGCACTAAGTCACATCAAGAGCATCAGATAGGCAGGAAAGTTGGCCAGGAAGAGCTGAAGGGCCATTATGCATTCATGGTCACATGCAAATTAATGCCTCCCGCAGCCACTATCTTTTTTTTTTTTTTTCTGTTTCCTCAGAATTCACTAAGGTATGGAAGTGGTCTAGATCAAACCTTTGAGCTGCAGGGTGTAAAACTGGTTTTTACAGTTTTAAAGTTACAGGTTATAAATAATAAAATCTTATTACTTAAATGGATAATAAGTGAATTAATGTGACAGGCTGGTCTAGGCAAAAAGGGGGTTGAGCCCTTGTTTGCCAAGTTTGTTTATTATGCTTCTTAATGAGCTCATTAACTAAAGTTTAAATCACAGTGTACATTGTCCTGTAAAATTGAGAGATCCAAACCCACTAATGTACTTATCCCGTTTTCATTTGTTTATTGTGTTTAATGTAGAAACTTTCCATTCTGTAAGCCCATATATGCTGAAGGTATCTTTTCTGTGCAAAAAAAAAAATTGTGGGTCCTAAAGCAGTTTCATAGAAGATGTTAAACAAATAATTTATAATGAACTGTTAAGATGATTCCCTACAAATATGATGGTGCTTTCACAGCTTCATTTTGATGTAGACACATAAATCTGGTCAAGTGGTTCCTCAGGAAGGAATGCAATGACAATATAACATTCTGTCTCTGAAGCAGCTTAGAGCAATCACAGTGACAAGCTGTGATCATGATAGTTTGATTGTCAATTATCTTACTTCTGCCCAACCATTCTACAGTTCATGCACCAAAGTACCCTTCTCACCTGAGACTGAAAGAAGTTGTTGCATTGTACTGCTTGCTAATGTATATCCAGTTTTAAAAATATGGAGAACTTAGATGTGACACTTCTGGGTACCGAGAAAAGGGAAAAGATTGAAATTTGAATTCATTGAATTCTTAAAGCTTAGCTACTTTTAAAACTTTATTAAATGATTTCTAGTTTACTTTAAGTACTTTCAATGAACAACATAGAGGTACTTTAGTACTCTTCTATAGGGTACTTCAGGTGCATAGGTAGAATGGAACTGAGTACTGATTAACTAATAAAGTTCTAGGCTGCAGATAGGTGGAGTTTTAATCACTAGTCTTTACATGAGTGTTTTTTGTTGGTGTTTCAACTGCTTTGTTTGCACTTGCTCATTTGCAAGTTTATGTACACAGTGATTATGTGATGTATAGGTTTCACATGCTGAAGTTCAATTTAACTGACAGATTATTTCTACAATATTAAAATAGCTATTTTTTCCCAATCACTATAGTTGGACTTTTAGAGAAAGATTCCATGTACCATGCCAATATAGCTTGCTAAGCTGGTCTCTTGTTATTTTAAATAAGACAATGATAGGTTGTTTCAGGCCTTACTGAATTGCATTAGACAATATTAAGCAGGTACAACGAGGTTGAAACTTGTTTTGTGTTTCTTTCCCCCCCAGTTTATCTGGTCTACAGCCATGATCCCTGACAATTACACACACATTTTTATATTAAATATTGATTACTTCATTTCTCTTAACATATCTTATGAGTTCATCAAGAAGATATTTGCAGAGCCATACTAATTCCAGAATTTCAGTAGATGCCCTTTTTGAGCAAAATATACACCTATATATAGATATATTAACATGTAGATATACACTACAGCTTTCATCATAGAAAAGTCTCACCTAATTATTTTCATTGGGAAAACATTGCTGTTTAGATAGTTTTATGTGAACTCTGCAACTGCTAAAATGGCTGTCCCAACAAGCAATGTAGTAAATGTATGACTCACCTGGCTCATTAATTCTTATTGGATATTAAATGTCTGGGTCAGGTTTTTACTGGTCAGTAGTTTAGTGGCTTACAGTGAAAAATAGCTTTAGACATGCCACTACTGGTCCCCATGTGTTGGAGGAAAAGAGTGTCAGAATGATAAAGTGCCCACCACAAAGGCTATTGGAATTTCAGCAATTTACTGTACTACTCAATTAGATTATGACACCAGTAAAACTTGGGTTGTCACCCACTGACATTTGTTCAACATAAACCTGAAAGTAAGAGTGACTGGTCTCTCAGATGCTTATGCTTCAATGATTTGTAAGTGTATAAAAAGAAAAAATTACAGAGTAAGAATATACAAATACATTTATTCTGAAGACTCCTTCACCTTCAGAAGAAGATGGGTATTCTTAAAACTACATAATTCTATGATTAGTTTTTTTAAGCTTGTTCTATACTCAGTGGATAACTGAGAACATGTAAGTTTGATGCTTTTGTACAGCATTTTAATTATTTTTTTAGATTAAATTTTTCTTTAAACCAGGTAACCAAGGGAGACCATTATTTGTACACTGGAATATTTTGTATTTCTGTGATAGGAAACTGTAGTTCCAATGTTAGAGTACATAAAGATAAATAATTGAAAGGAATCAACATTTACTGGGTGATGACAGAATGAAATGTTTACGACTTCTCAGAGAACGTGTTATGGGAACCCTTAATACCTTTGCATAGAAAGAATTTGAGGCTTTTTTCTTTTCAAATATTTCTCAAAAATTTAAGTAGCAAAGATGAGCATGTAGAACAAAAACATTCACTTCAAATCCTTAGAGATCTTAGTCTTACAAATAAGTGAAAAATAAAACAAGTTTAACAGAAATAATTAGGTCTCAGCAGTTTTTGTCAAAAACCCTCCAAGATCATTGAGTCCAGCCATTAAACTAATGTTATGACTGAATACCAACAAAAAATGTGGGATCAAGGATTTACTAAATCCTTTTCTGGATCCCTCACAGAGACAGGCAAAACAGCAAAACATCTAATCTTATGCTTATTGTATTAACCATCTTCTTAATGCTAAAGTAACTGTAAAAACAGAAGAGAAGCAAATTTAGGACTTTCAGGTTCTCAGTTTGTTCTGCTTGCAAAAATTTCGGTATTTTATTGAAGGTTTAATACTTCTAAAGCACAGATTAATTTTATTGCTTCAGTTCAATAAAACTTCCTAGGCTATACCTTGAAAATTCTAGGAATTTAAAAAAAAAAAATTATTTTTGATGCCTGCCTTGGTACAACTTTTTTCTCTCAGGATCCTTGGAACAACTTCCTTCTCAGCAGAGAATGACTCAAATTTGCATAAGTCAATGACTACTTGTCACTCTCACAGGATATGTTTGTTTATAGAATGTATTAAAAATTTCATGCTTTGCATACTTCTTTAATTATGCAAGTTGGTTTCTTTATCAACAGCAGTCATTATATTAGAAAGCAGTGTATAAAAAGCTATCATAAAGGAAACTACTGAGGCTAAAATTAAACAGAGCTACTCAAGAAATTCTGTGGATCTTTCTGCTAAATTCTTATATTCTTGTATATTTGTTAGATTTAGTACTGTCATGGACACCTTGAATTTTTAACCTTCTTATTTTATGGCTTTCAAGCACCATCTCAGTTATTTTCAATGATTTAATCAGAAATACATGATTTATGAACTGTTCTATCTTTTTTCTTTTCATATATTTTTAGGAGACAGCCCCTTCGTATTTTATTTATCAGTTCATAAATTCAGCTGAAATTATAGAATTTTCACTTACCTTTAGACAAAAAATAACTCATTTTCATGAGTTATTATGATTATAATTATTTCATGATTATTTGTATCAAATGATGCAATATTGCTCTTTATACAGGTAACATTACTATTGAGAACAAAGGTTAGTTATAGTGGAACCTGTGAAAATAAAGAGCCCTAACTATTGTTATGTTTGAAAGAGAATGTCTTGGTTATGAAGCATTTTATTCTTTGAAACAGTAGCTAGTTGTTCTTTGAGTCTGCATAAATGTAATATAAAGTGTAAGAAATAAAAAAAAAAAATTGACTTAAATTGTAAGGAAGTTGCTTCAATATACCAGGTATATAATACCCAAACTTGGAACAAAACCACATGGAATTCATAAATGTAAAATATTTTTGGGGTAAACTCTCTTCTGTACTTGATGAAAATGAGCACATCTTGTGTATTTCACTGTGCTCATGAGAAGCTGGGAACTTATGACCTTTCAATTTCATATGAATTAGGAGTTGAATGAGTACCAAAAACTCCCAAGATTTCTCAATTTGTATACAATACCAGAACCTCAGTATTCATGGGTAAGGCTTCTGCTACAAGAATTCTAATTTCATTAGTAACTGACTAAGTGCAGAACTATCAGACTAATTTGGTTGAATATTGGGTATTGTAATTAATGACATTTCTTATACAGAATGCTGTATATTATAGGAACATTTTTCTTTCTTTGCTGGGAATAGCAATTTGCACTCTTTTCAAAAGATAGCCCTTGGAGGAAAAACTTGATTTATAGTAGAAGATGCTGCTATCCCTCTAGGCTTGAGAGATTTGTTTCCTTCAAGGATGGGTAGTTTATTTTCAACAGGTAGAAAAGGAAAAAACTATGGCATAGAAGGTGGCACATAATCTGAACCAACTTAACTATAGGAAGAACTATGGTACAGAAATATCCTCTCATGCTCACACTAACAAAATTTCAGTTCATTGCCATTATCTGGGAAGGAGATTGTGGAGGAGTTTATGTGACAGTAAATTGAGACTATTTCACACCTGCATCATCCAACTGTTGATGGATAGTGTCACTTGGGACAGATTCCTAGTACCTTTCATAAGTGTGAAATCCTGTTTGAGGTTTTGTAAATGGAAATTTTTTATACATACTAATGTCCATTTTTAATCTCAATTCATATTTTTAACACATTTTTTTTTAATTGAAAAAATAAATAAGTTTAAATAAAAGTTTAACTTTTATTTAAGTGGACTTTCCCTGGACCATGGCCTTCATTCAACTTGAGCAACAACAGTATAATCAAATTAACTGAAAAATTTCTTAATTGAAAGTGTTTGCTGTAAATATGAACTATCTGCAATCATTACTAAACAGCATAGCCAGGAGAATCCAGGAATTAGATTTGTGATATTTGCTCATTTTGAATCCATCTTGCAATCCCACCTATTTTGAGACTATGAATTATTACAAAATGATGCTAGTCACTCTGAAGGGCAATTCTGTACCAGTGTTGCATGGATATTTTAAAGGTTTCTAGACAAGGACAGCAATAATACTTTACTGAAAAATTGAGGGCTGGACTTTCTGATGTTTTTTAAAAAGTATTACAGTTGGGGAGGGAGGCGATATAATTCAGTGAGGATTATATCTCAGTTTCATCAGAGGATTCTCAAGCTGTCCAAGTGTCTCAAATTAAAATCATCAGTATTCAAAATACATTAGATATTTAAAGGTAGTAATCATAATTTGAAAAACTGAAATTAACCAAAGTAAGATTAGAGCAACTATGGAGGAGAAGCTCTAGACTTTTTAAAATATGTGCTTGTTTCTTTGAATTTTCAATGTGATAACTCTTACTATGTTTTTATAACTATATTCTGACTATACAGGGTAATACATATGTGCTTAGCAAGTCAATTCAAGCTTCCCTTCTCTTATGAAATAGTCCAATTTTGTATTATGTGCCTGTCAGAAAAATCATCTACTTTCAGAAGAAGAAGTGCTTCACACAGCTCGGAAATGCCTCTAGGTGACCAGATTAGCAGTATAGTATGGCCTAAGAGTTTATCAAAGAAAACCACTTAATCCTCTTTCCTTTTTGTGACACAGTACATGAGATGTTTCTGTTTTCTGACAAAATGCCCTTAATTGGGCAATTGGCAAATCCACTGGAATTAAAAATTTTAGTTTATAGTTGCAGGAAAGAAAAGTAATAAGAAGATTTATACCGGTCTTCAAATTACCAAGTTTGTATTTTTTGCTACTAATTTTCATCAAATGTATGTGGTAGCAATGGTCAAACTAGATAGCAAACTTTTTCTTGAAGTTCCAGATTCCATTCCTTCTAGATGCATCCTAACTATCATCCCCAGTGTTAACACTGCAGCACAGAATAATGCACAGTCAGAGCTCTTCTAGTTTGGTTAAAATATTACCTATATAATATTCACTTTTCTGTACAGTGAGAATATTATTTATAGTGCACTTCTCAGCTGAATTCTGTTTGAATTATATGTTTCTGGGCCAGTAATTCAAATGACAGGGGAACAATGAAGCTGAAATAGATCTGAAAAGATTAAGTGTTACTCAATGCATGGAGGTAAATCTATTCACCTGTGTAAAGATTCAATATTCTCTCTAACAGACAGAAAGTTTACCTTCAAATTCACAAATTCTTGCAGAGATTCTGGGATCATTGGTTTGGGAAGGGCTGGTAGCCTCAGTCTCCTTCCATAACACTGCTGCAGAGGGCAAAATGATTGGAAAAAAAGGTCTCCTTACAAAATTGCAGAGTCTTTCAAGTCTTGTACTTATTTGTCATAACTGAAAATTACCAGCTATGTAAGTGTAACCTAAATTGTGCAAAATTAGCAAGTAGTGAATGTTTCAAAACCAAAATATATGCAACAGGACATTCACATTGTGTAAACCTTTTTTCAAATTAATATGAAGTTTTCAGCCCATAGCTTTTGAATTCTTCCATTGATACCCACCTTCATTGATACCCACCTGCACTAGTTTTGGCTGGGATAGAGGTAATTTTCTTCACAGTCACTAGCATGGGGCTGGGTTTTGGATTTGCCCTGGATACAGTGATAATAATAGAGATGTTTTTGTTATTGCTGATCAGGGCTTACACAGATCCAATGCCCTTTCTGTTATTTGTACTGCCAGACTGGTGAGGAACCTGGGGGTGCACAGGAGGTTGGGAGGAGACTCAGCCAGGACAGGTGAACCCAAATGATCAAAGGGATATTCCAGATTATGTGACATTATGCTTAGTGCATAAAATGAGGAAAAGGAGGAAGAAGTGGAGGGATTTTTGGAATGATGGAATCTGTCTTCCCTAGTAACCATTATCCACGATGGAGCCTTGTTGTACTGGAGATGACTGAACACCTGCCTGCCTGTGGGAAGTAGTGAATGAATTCTTTGTTTTGCTTTGCTTGTGTGCATGTCTCTTACTTTCCCTATTAAACTGTCTTTATCTCAAACTTCCAGTTCTCTCCCCAGTCCTGTTGCTGGGGGAGTGAGCTAGTGGCTGTCTGGGACTTGGTTGCTGACTGGAGTTATGACATGACACTTCTCTGTGTGCCCCCTCTTAAGAATGTAAGAAGTTTAAAAAATCAGTTATCTCTATGATTTTAATGCTCAACAATTTTATGGGTTTAGAAAATTTATGATTATTTTTCTTTAATAATAAATGTATTAAAATATATCAAAAAATAGGCAGTGTTATTTTTTTTTTCAAAAGGAAATAAGAGCCCTGCATGCTCCCTAGTGGCTTCCCTTGGGCATGATCAAGATATCTACCTAGTGTAGACATCTTGATCATGTAGTGTAAGGACAGTAAGATATTCCACTGCATTTCTTACTCTGTAATCTTCATTCTATATCAGGTTTGCCAGTTTGATACAACATTACTCATAATGAAGCTTCACTTAAGACCCATGCAGCATTATATTGTTTTCACTCTTTGTCATCACAAAATGAACTTGAAGAAAGTGTTGTGAATTAAAAATGTAAAGACTGGGCAAGCCTCTCTCCTACAGTGTGGCCCACTATGAAAAGATAAAATTGTTATATCTACCATTTTTATTTTTACATATTCCTGATATTTTTTTCATTATTCTAGGTTCTTTTTTTTTCCATCCTGACTTCACTGGAGGTACAATCAGAAAATAGTTTTTCCTCTGTTACTAATACTACTATATTAACACTTGTTGTAGCAGTACTGCTTGCCATTTCAGAGTAAAGGGCTTTAAATGCAAAGCAAACATTTACTGATCTTCTTTTGTAACAAAGCTATATTCTTCATTTTTTTCTGAAATTTGGAAAATAAGCTTTCATGGATGAGTTTTAAAAATTTTACACTAATTACTTGGGCTTAGCATATACTTTCATCTTCAATTATCCTTAGAATGAAAGTGTAAAGATTTCCATGTCCCTTGGTTGAAACACTTTCATAGAATTCTTTGGTGCAACCTGTCTTCACGTCACATAGGATAAAAGAATTTTTCCTCTCATAGTCTCATTCCTGAAGTTGGTCCTTTCACAGGGCTGAAGAATACTGTAAAATATTCCACACAGTACTGTCTTCTTTCACAGCTTGCCAATTCTAGGTGATTATGCTGAAATGGTTATCTGCCCCCCATTGTTTTCAATTTGTTTTTAAGAAAGATGTCCACTGCCTTTTCTCTCTGGAAACAATCAGAATTTTGAAAGAGAGCACTTCACCTTAACTGAATTTCATTAAGAATAATAGGGAATGGAACCATTTGAAAGGGAGCGATGGATGATCTTCTTTAAGGATTTTACCATTGATGAACATAGTGGTAGAAATAGCTATTTAACTTAACCTTTTTCAAAGTTTGAAGAAACCCATCCATTATTTTTTTCTCCTAAGGCTTCTTTGAATAACCTCTCCCTGATAGGTTTATTGAATTTGGTTTTATATCCTTCCAAGAAAAGACTTTGCAAGCCTGCTCATTAACTGGTTGGTACATTTAACTATCCTTTATAGTGAGAAAGCCTTTCTGTAAACTAAGATCATTGTTTCTTGCCCTATCTAGTGGCATAGAAAGTATTGCTGTCTTTACAGAAACTTTTTATTTGATACTGAAGAACTTATATGTCTCTGAAGTCTTCTGCAATCCAAAAAAATCCGTTCTTTCAACCTTTCTGTCAGTCATATTTTATAAATAACTTGTCCTTGCAATTATTTTCCTCAGGACTGACCCCAGTTATTCTGTACCCAAAAGTATTATTGTCAAAACTGGTTGAAACACTCTGTGAAACCTTATCAATGTCAAATAAAACAGGATAATGATTTGAATGTATCAGTTCCATTGCCCCACAGTGAGTGAGCCTCCCTAAATGTGTTGCAGAAGTAATTTATCCTTCCAGAATAATTTCCCATTTCCAGCTATTTTTTTTTCATCTTTTATGCAACTTAAATGCATCTGCTTTCCCTTTTCTAAGAGCAATGCTTTGTTATCCTCTGACCAAACTCCATTTTATTGATTTTATATGATTTCTCTGGTCCACCAAGATTACTCTGAATTCCAGTCCTCTTCTCAGTAGTGTGTCAGCTCTCCCAACCTGAGAGTCTGTAGTTCATGTGAGCTTTTCACAGAATGGCTGTGAACCACAGAATAGTCTGAGTGGGAAGGGACCCACAAGGATCATCAAGTACAGCTCTTAAATGAGTGGCCCACGCTGAATCCACAACTTTGGAGTTAGTAGCATTATGCTCTAACCAGCTGAGGTAATTATGTTTTCTTTCATCATACAAGCTGGTGATTAAAGTGCTGACACACTTCATCACAGATTCAACACAGACTGTTTAGTCAGACCATGAACTCATTCTAATTAATCTTTGAGTATGATTTTTAACAGGTTTTGTACCTATATGGTAATTTCATCCCAAATTTTGTTTGCATAAATGCTAAGTGGAACTTTTCATTCCAGCATCAAAATTTGCCACATCTATTGTCTTCTGCTTCATCTAGAGAGGTCATTCTTTCAGGAAAGGAAATTCAGCTGGTTTGACCTGTTTTCTTTTTGACAAATCCATGTTAGCTATTCCTCACCACATGTTTTCCTCTAGCCTTTTAAAAATTGATTGTTTACCAATTTGTTCTACTATCTTCTTGAGTATCATAGCTGGTCTGTCTGGTCTGCAAACTCCTACTCATTTTATTCTTTTAAATTAACATGATCAAATATTGAGCAATCCAGAACTGCTTGTCAGAGTCAAAGTATATATTGCCAAAAATTATTTTTAAATACCTGACTTTGCCACTTTAAATTGATGGAGTCTAGTGTATTCCGTGGACATAGTTTTAACAGGAAATTGCTTTCTACATCAGATCTGTCCTAGATATATATCAGACAGAGGCTGAAGGAAAAAAAAGGGGATTGGCCCAAAGCTTAGTCTCAGCAGTAGAAAACCTACCAGCTGAGGCTTCAGACTTTGGAAAAGGCTCTTAGTATGTGTCTGGCCCTTGCATCAGTCTGGCACCTGCATCAGTTTGACAGACAGATCAATTTGTGAGGCTGGCTATGCAAACTGAAAAGTCTTTAAAAAGGCTTTGCTGCTATAGAAAATGGGAAGCAATGACATGCTGACCATAATTTAATTGAAAAATGTAGCACTGCATACTCTGTGGGAGTCCCCATGCTAGTGTTTTGTGTTTCAGTAATTGAGGATTTAATAATAAGTAGAGAACTACAATGTATTACAGTGGAGAAAGGAAAAGTGAAGAATTTAAGAATTTATTCACTATAAGAATATTCTCTAAGAATTCAGTATGGAGGATAGACTCTAATAAAACCTGCAGCCAATTAAAATACCTGGAGATAGTTTATGCACAGTTTAGGCCTTGTTTTTTGTTTTATTTAAAAAAATAAATAATACCTACTAAATATAAGCTAAACCAAATTAATCCACATTAAAATTGATTTGTATTTTATTTATGCAATTGTAAGGTCGCCATCTGGTGGTTACTTTAACATTAAACGAAGTGAGGTTGTTTTTGAATAGTTGTTGCTATATAGAACATGGGATGACAAAAAAATCAACACGTGAGCAATGATCATCCTAACAAAATATAGGGAATGGAGGTTAATATAATGACTTTAGACAGGACACTGGATTGCAGTGGTCATAGGTTTGGGTGCATACCTAAAAACTCATAATCAGTAAAATGAATGTAATCAATTAAAATACTTGAAAATAATACATCTTAGATTCCAAAATCAGATATGGGATCTATCTGATCATCAACTGAAAAATTAAGTCAACTAGTGGTCTGGTGAAATAGAAATCCCTTTAAATAGCAATTTATTTTCACCTATTAAAGGTATGCAAGATAAACATGATCCCAGAATCACAGAATATGCTGAGTTGGAAGGTACCCACAAGGATCATCGAGTCCAACTCCTGGCTTTGCATAGCAGCATCCCCAAGATCCACATCATGTACCTGCAAGCATTATCCTAATGCTTCTTGAATTCTGTCAGGCTGGTGCTGATCCCTTCCCTGGGAGCCTGTTCCAGTGCCCAGCCACCCTCTGAGTGAAGAACCTTTTCCTAATATCCAGCCTAAACCTCTTCTGACACAGCTTCAGGCCATTCCCTCAGGTTCTGCCGCTGTCACCCCAGAGAAGAGATCAGTGCCTGCCCCTCCTCTTCCCCTCACAAGGAAGCTGTAACTGCAGTGAGGTCTCCCCTGAGTCTCCTCCAGGCTAAAGAGGCCAAGTGACCTCAGCTGCTTTGCTTAGAGTTTCCCCTCAAGGCTCTTCGCCATCTTCACTGCCCTCCTTTGGACATTATCTAAAAGCTTAATAGCTTCCTTATATTGATGAAACGCTCTCTGGAAGGGTTTATCTCTGTCTCTCATTTACTAGCTTTGTGACTGTACCCTCTGGACAGGTTAAGAAAAATGGAATCTAGTTTAAGATCAAGTACTGGAAATTCCCTGTCACCGGGAGGGCTCTGCAGAGGGACCTGGAAAGGCTGGATCTATAGGCCAAATCCAACAACCTTTTATGCTTTTAACTGTGTCTCTTGACTGCAAAATAGACATATGTAACAAATTATCTGGATATATGACACTATTCTTTCAACCTATTTTATACCGTAACTCTTCCCTACACATGTATATACATAGCTGTTGTTAGAGGATCTTTTTGACTGGCAAAACAATGCTTCAAAAATTTGCTTCAGTAATGTCTCAGTTATTCCAGCCATTAGTAACTATATAGAAATATCATCTTCCACTAAAAATATTGATGCAATTTGTACTTGACGTATTGGCTAACTACTGGAATAGGGCCTTCAAAAGCACCATGAAAATGCTGAGTTTGGCCAGGTCTTCCTTGTTCTAGTACAGAAAATCAAGGAAAGGTTTAACAATTAAGACTTCTGTGCTGTAACAATGACTTTATGCTTTGGTTTTAAAAGAAGATAATTCTTTTTGGTTAAGAGATAAGAAATCAAAACTCACAAAGTATAACATTTTACCTTTTTTGGTAATCCCTCCATTGTTACCCCAACAAGTGGGAAGAGAAAAAAAAGAATCCAAGTCTCTTCAGAAAAATAAATATATAGCTATTTTGCTTATTAGAAGTGTATAAATAAGACAATCATTACTTTAGTGAATTCAATCTTTAAATTTTATATATTGGCAGTCTTATTTTTTGATGAATTTTAATTCATCATAATTTGAAGTCATTCACATTTGAAAACCTTTAAAATATTTCCCTAATAGTTTTTTTTCTCCTTTCAGAAAACCTTTTTGTTGAATATTTCCTCTCAAAAAAAATTAAGCAAACAGAAAAAGCAAACAGAGAATGAAATAAAATATTTAATCTCAGGTTGGTCAGCATGCGAATTTTTTGTTTGTATCACTAAAATAAATATTTGAATATTTGAAATGGTTTTCAAGTTTACCTGAGAAGATCTTTTTCCAAGTTTTACATTAAAGCAAAAGTTCTTTGGTTTAAGATTTTGGAATTTCTGTCCATGTGCATACCATACAAAAATTATGCTTGTGCCACTACAAAGAATAGCATTATATAAGACAATTTATATACATATTATTTAATTACCCCATGGAAACAGACTGTAAGATTTGAAGAGTCCTCTCACAACAAAGGACCACTGCACAAAAAGAAAGATTACACTTAAATTTGAAAAACTTATGAAGAAATTTCTTCAAAATCTGTATACGTAATATTGCACAGTAGTTCTTTATTTAACTCATTTATTTTTGAGAATATCTCAAGCCTTCAATACAAGGATGAAATGAATGGTATTCTGTGAATCATCCTATAAGTTAATGATACTATACCATTTAATAACAGGGAAATAAAATTTCCTCAGAATTATTTCTTTACTTCCTTTTGCAGCCAGCTTCAGCCTTTTTAAAGCTTTCCCATACTCCCTCAGTATTACAAGGAAGCAAAAGGATTAGTGTACTTCCTCTGTAAATAGCATGTCATCAGAGAAAGATTATCTCATACCCAACATCTTTGTGGCAGGAGAACTAGTTTTCAATTTTGTTTCCAAAATATTTATTGCAAAACTCATTTTAGAAAAACTACTTCAATATTTTGAAATTACCTTCAAAAATAATTTTTAATTCACTTTTAATTTTCAATGTAGCTTTACACAACATGATTTTTTAGATAAATAGTTGAAATTGTAATGTGAATATAAATTAAAATATTAAAGAAAAATAAAAATTATAGCCTTTTTTTTCTTTTTCGTGAAACACTGGGTAAAAGGAGCTTTTTGGTAACTTCTGTAAGTGCTAAAATGGCCATAAGGATTGGAGGACTTTTGCCTTCCAGGAATCATAACTTCCCTTATTCTGTTGCTCATAAACTCTACTACCAGAAAATTATGTTGGAGTTCTGAAATTACTCTAAAACACCACTTTTAATAGAAGTCATGGTTTATCCAGTCCTGACAAAAGGAGTATTAATGTTCCATCATACAAATACTGCATTTTTATTTTGATACCAAAAAAAAAAAAAATCCAAAGGCTTGCAGACTCCAAGTAACCTATTGTTTCATATACATGATTCTGTTACATTAAAACATCTAGTATTCTACCATATTTGTATATCTTTTAACAATAAACTTATGCAAGCTGTTTCAAAATGTAAAATTTTCACTCTTTTCTTGTAGCTTTAGCTTATTGTTTACATTGAATTGCATCTCCCTTTTTGTAGTCTCCTGATTTTGAAAAACAGAGCAAATTTGAATTACACAGGAACATATCATACTTGCATTTACTGTAAATCTGTATCAGAACAACCATTGTTTACATAGGAATAAAGTGCAATATGGTAAAAGATTACAGAAATGAAATGTATACAAATAAACCACAAATAAACTAAATGCTATCCTAAAGTATAATGAACTATTGATTAATAATGCATTAGAAGTTAACACTGAAATCAAATTAGTCATCTCAGGAAGTTTGCATGCAATTTTTTTTTCCTTGTCACTGATGTTGTGGTAATAGTTTTTTAAGCAAGTGTGTTTCTATGATGAGTTAATTTAGTATTCAGCATAATAGCACTGATAATAATGAGCTCAATTTGGCTTCCATTATATAAGCATTAGATAATGGATACCTATATTAAAGTGTTGCTGTTATGGTAGTGCTTTTTCTCTTCATTTGGTACACAGTGCTAAATCTTTAAAGGAAAGCTTTTATGCAAATTGTTGATGTTTTTATCTTTGAATCATGACTAATTTTATGGACTCTGGAATCCCATTATTGTCAAAGTTGCTTTTGATACGAGACTCTCAGTAATTTGACTTGCCAAGAGTTTTATTATCATTAGTTATATCCTAGCTTTTTGCTTTCATCTTTTCTCCCTTTGTCAGCTTTTTACATACTGTGACTTGTAGTATCATCCAACAAAAGTAGACAGACACACTTCTGGCAATGCTCTGCTAATTTTAACACTGTTAAAGCTCACAGCCCAATACATCGGCTTGCTCTTCAGACTTGTTTGGCTTTCTGGGTACTACAATTTCCCCTGACAACTGCTGATGCAGTGCTTCTGTGTTTTTAGTGGAGAAGATATTTATATTAAAGATTAAGAGATTGAAGTATAAGGAAAGCAGAGGCTGGAGTCTTATTTTATTTAAGTATCATCATACTCCATAATCATTGAGCGTAGCTACTGCAGAAGTTTATTCACGATTATTTAACTATGAAGTCATTTTAAGACATTTAAGACATTGAAAATGCAGAGTATTATTAGATCACTTTTGGTTTTTACTGCGTGCAAGTGTGATAGACAAAACAGTAGTTACAGTTCTAGATGGCTCAGCTTTCTGTATGCATTCTGATTAGTTTTTTGCATCCACACTGCTGGGTAGGTAGCTGTTCCTAAGGCAGGTCAAAACACTGACTGCTTTCTGACCTGTGTCTGTCTACTTGGCCATCGCCCTAAGGCAGTAGATATACTTTTTCCAATAAATCAAAACTCAACAAGATGATAGTGTTGCTCTTTAGAATCTTCTAGAAAAGACCTCATATCTGATTTCTCTGGCTAGATAGGAATGGTTTCCTGGTACTTAAAATAAAGGTGTTGAACTACTGCCCTAAGAAAAAGATGAACTCATCTTTTCTATGCTTCCTTCTCCTGAAGGATGCAACCCTGTTCTAAAAGGGAACTTTGACTAATAAAACTAAAAGTAAGGAAAAGAGCTTAAATGTAACAGAACAGATCTCAAAAGAGTCAGATGAAGGACACTGGTGGACATCTTTCAAATGGGGAAATAAAAATATCTGTCTCAAGCTTACCTT
Source organism: Peucedramus taeniatus (assembly GCA_013400575.1). Classification (NCBI taxonomy): domain Eukaryota; kingdom Metazoa; phylum Chordata; class Aves; order Passeriformes; family Fringillidae; genus Peucedramus; species Peucedramus taeniatus. Next base: position 47,448 of record WBNO01031632.1, on the reverse strand, counting down.
TCAGGATGATTGTTCTATTTCATTCAGTTTTTGGTCTCATTTTTCGTTGATGTATATTTTGAAATGTAATAGATTCATCAGAATGCTTTCTCCTTAGCTGAATATGAAAACAATTTACAGCTCTCAAGAAACTTCATATGATAACCTTTTTAATTTTCCAACTGCATACATAAAAACTGAATTGAGAAAAGTGCATTTCAGCATAAATGGTATTCTAGGTTCATTCTTTAATTACTTTTTAATGGAGAACTTCACCAATTAGATCTGAAAGCACCTTGCCATAACGGCTTCATCGTTTTAAGCAGCCTACATGGTGTTTCAATTTAATCTTCCTGTCTTGAGAGAAATGTCAAGATTCAACTGAGGAAAAAAGAGAAGAGTTCATCAGTGTTAGCGTAGTCCCTAATAACAGATAACAGGCTCTGGAAGTTTTAGACTAAGGGAAACTCAGAGATTAGAGGGTGCCTAGATCACATATGATGAGATAAATAGTTCATCTGAGTTCTGCACAAGGGAGCATGTTCAGAGTGAGACTGTAAATAACTCTTGGAAAAGAAAGATGAAATATTATCTCTTCCTTCACAATTTTGGAAAACACTGATTAAACAAGAAGCCTCTGAAAACCATGTTTTTTGTTTTTTGTTTTTTTTTTTCCTTTTGGTTTGGAATGGCTGCACAGATTAACAAGAAGAAAGACTAAAGTACCTGTCCTCACTGACACTTGCCTGCTTAGCTGCAGCAGATCACTGTAGGATCACTCATCACTCTGTGCTGAGCTGCCCTCAGTAAGCAGCTATGTGCCTAACTTTGAGAAGAACTGTGACTCCTCATGTGAAATTTTCCTAACTCCATGGCTCACTGAAGCCTTGAACTCTCATCTGAGCACATTTTAAGGCCTAAATAATGACTGATTGTCCAGCCAGTCGGAAGGAGAACTGAATTGTTTTCACACCCCTTCTAGATGAAAGCCAAGGGAAATGGAAACTTTTAAATCTTTTTGGCTCCTCATAAAATCTTTTTTGAGTTTAGTGGTCTTTGAATAAGGGAAACAGTTAAGGTTTATTGACAGGACTTTGTTTCCGTGAAATACCTTAGAGACTGCGAAATCCATAAGAATGTTAGAATTGACTCCTCCTCTTCACTAAATAATACTGGAATTTTTCCCTGATTTAGTGTTAATACTAAATCCCAAAGTATCATGGGTTGTTTTTATTTTGAACTGCAGAAGAACACTTTGAAGTTATATAGAAACACAGACTCAGGTCCAGAAATCATCAAATCAAGCTTCCTCCTTGTCTGTTAGTTTGACCTGTTGTTTGTTAGTAATTTCTAGGGACTTCTAAGGTGTTTACACCTCACAGTATGTTTTAAAATATTCTGACATTTTATGTCTAAAAGGTTCCTTAATTTTGCCTTAGAACAACGTTAAAATCTCTGTGATCAAATAAAATTTAATTACTTAGGGTGCTATTCTTTTTCTTTTTTTTTGGAAAAGTAACTTGCCCTCCAAAGTTAAGGAAAAAAAATCTTAGGTATTATATCTGCATTTCTTTCATTAAAGCCCTAACATTAAATTGCATTCATAAATTTAATTGATTTAAGACTAAGAAATAATCAAGAACCAGTAATTAAATACTTCTCTCCTAGTATATATTGTTGAATCATAGAATCACTGAATATGCTGAATTGGAAAGGACCTGCAAGGACCATGAAGTCCAACTCCTGTCTCTGCCCAGGACACCCCAAGAGTCACATCATGTTCTCAAGAGTTTTTTACAAATGCTTCTTGAACTCTGTCAGCTTAGTGCTGTGACCACTTCCCTGGGGAGCCTGCTCCAGTGAAGAACTTTTTTGTAATATCCGACCTAAACCTCCCCTGAAACAGCTTCAGGCCATTCCCTTGGGTCTGGTCACTGGTCACCAAGAGACCAGTGTCTGTCTCTAGAGGATAATCCAGTTTTTGTGTATGAGTCATATGACTATTACATGTCCAACATGCAAGAGCATGCCTAGTACATGACGAGGTATTTCAGTATTTCAGTATTTCGCCATATTTGCCTATCATATTACAGATTAATAATTAGGGCTGCAATTTCCAATGCCTCTAAGAGAAATCATGTCATTGAACTCAACCCAAAGTCTCTGTTACATGAGGGAGGGGGTCACATATTCTTGAATGCATACTTTGTTTGTAATCGTTTTTTATTTTGTAATTTTAGGCAGGTGTGTGTGTGTGTTTGTGGTTTGGGTTTCTTGGCTTTCTTAAAGGGTCCACTTCAAGAAATATTTTCTACTTTTGAAGTCTTAATGAGAAGGTGTTTCAGAGAGATAACTAGGATTTGGGTACTGGTGACATTAGTCTTGTATCTTGTAGCTAATTTATGGACAGGGAGTACTAGTTTGAAGGCTCCAGAAATAGACCAGCATTATGCCAAAAATGAAAACTTCAATAATGAACTCCAAACTGCAAATCCAGTCCCAGAGATGGAAACCAGGACCAAAGTGTATACTGATCTAGGAACTTAAAAGCACATTGATGCAGGATTTCTAAGAAATAGAAATTAAGTATTCCTAAGTATTTCTAAGAAATAGAAACTTGGTCTGTTACAGAAGGGTTAACAATTTTCAGTACTTTTTTGTTAGATACAGTAGATGATAACTTTCCACACACGCAGCTATGGCAGCAGCTTTGAAGTCACAGTGCAGCAACAGGGTTTCCTAGGATCAAACAGCATAGTGAATGATGCAGTGGTGGTGGGAGTTCAAGTTATCACAGTGGTGGCTCAAGTAATACTGACAGGAGTGACAGCTATACTGAGAAGCTCTTCAGAATCATTCCATCCCCACCCTCCACAAAAAATTATGTCAGGATGCTCGAGCCAAGCTACTTAACAACTGCTTGCTTTTTAACTGTAGTTTGCAGAGCTTCTGAAACAGACCACCCTGTGTCCCCTCACATCTGTCAGTGCCAGTTGCAAAGCAGTGTTTTTTGTGCATACAGAGTTTAGTGCTCAGGATGCATTAAGGCAGTCTGCAAGTCCCTTGGCAATTGGAATTTTTCTGACCTGCTAAATCAGGACTCTTCCTCATGTAAACACTTGTTTGGAGGGAAAGTTTCTTAAACATAATCTAGTTCTCATCATTAACTTCAAAGCACACTGAACAAACTGTTTCCCTGCTGCTTGGTGAAATGCAGAACTAAAACTAGAGTGTAAACAAACTCACTGACAGACGGTGTCAGTTCAGCTCAGCCTTCACTAGATATGTGGGTATGAGTCAGTGAAAGGAAACATCCTACCATTCCCACCTCCCCTCTTTCTAGGCAGGGTGAAAATTCCAGGTCTAATCAATTTTTTCACAAAAACATTTTAATGTATTGAGGTTTGTTTTTCCCTTTTGTCCTTACCATCTTTTATAATTTGAAGCATGCAGTATAACATTCTCTAAAAACACATAGATTTTGTGGTTAACTTTTCAGTTGATCAGAAAGAGTTGCACTATAAATATGCAGGGGTGCCTTTCAGATGATTCTCTGTTTAGATCAGTAAGTGTTGTGGAGCTAGACACTAAATATTGAGGGAATTCAGAGCTTGGCACTATGGACAGTATATCAAATTCGGATATCTAACAAAAGGATTCAAACACAATCCCATCTCCTAAGGTGAATCAAAATAATCTCCAATTATACCAGCAGAATTTGCAGGTTTTTGAAAACACCTAGCTTGTAGTAAAAACAAAATTTATGTCCTGGAAAGAGAGTAAGATAATGATAAACCAGTCTTATCATTCCAATTAATAATTGGTTCTAGCATTCTCTGCCACTACACACTACTTCACGTGACAAGATGAAGAGTACTGGGCACCATACGTTCATGATCTCCTCACTGCTGAAGACAGTCTGGCAGGTCTAGCTACATGTTTTGTTTTGGCACAAGCCAGCCTTGTGTTTCTCTTTTAATATTACTTTCCTCCCCTCTTTGTTTTTACAAAATCTGTTAGCCCTTTTTTAAGTCATTTGCTGGTATGATAGCTTTAGTGAGCTATCAAAAGCTGCTTCTATCTGCTATGGCAGATGCCTAGAGCTATAGTGTGAAATCAAAGGAAATAAACTCTGTTGACATGATTTGTAGATTATACTCTGTACATCATAGTAGGTTTCAAAGGTTGTCTTTGCAAAGCTCCAAAAGAAACTTCTTTTATTCAGCAGTTATCTAAAACTCCTCATATTAGACAAAAAACCCCAAGAGTAGCTGAAATTAGGTGCAAATAAGTATGATATTCAAAGTAGATTCTCAAATGGCGTAACATTGTAACTTCCTAGTGTAGTTATGGCAGCTTATGCTAGATAAGAATCTGTTCCCTAATGATTAGACCAAGGTACATAATATTGAGACCAAAATAAGGTATTCATTTCTGCTACTGAAAGTAGTCATACTTCATTACTTGTGTATCGGCTCGATGTTGTCAGCTTTGTCATTTTAATTGAAAATAAGTTTGATCCATATTTTTTTTAAAGTATTATGAATGATGTCTTCAATTTAGGTATTTGAATTTGATGTATTGTCTATTTTACCATGCACTGAATCCCTTTGCTACTTAAAAATCTCAGATTCCCTGTGCTTACTGACTATTCTAAAGAGGGAAATTAGTGAAACAACACACTAATCTTAGTTAGGAGATAAGCTGATATGATCAGTGACATACGAACTAGAAAAATTTTGATTACCTTGGAGAAGAAAATAAAAAGCTATTACATTTTTAATTTAATTTGGCCCAGAAATAAGGAAATGTAGGAAAAGAGAATTTTTTAGGAGGAAGTCTCACAGTCTGACCTGCAATGAGAGGAACCTGTGAATTGATGAAAGAAGAACTCAGACATATCAGATCATGAATTTCTGAATAAAATCTGGTTAGAAGACAGTACCTTTCATATAATCATAAAATTCTATCTCATTTGACCTAGAAATAGGATGCTGCAAAGAAAAGAAATCCTTGAGTAGGCAGTTTCAGAATCAACTGTACTTCTATGAGACTAACTCAAACTGCAATAAAAAGTATCTTTTTTTAATCAGAAAATGAAGTGGAAAGTCTCATATTTTCACAAACCTCTTTCCATTTTAAAAGGAAATAAAATATAATTTCTGATTGCTTATCTCAAATAGATTTTCACTGCAAATCATATCGAATACTTATTTTCTTGCCGTAGTCTTATTGTCTGTTGTGCTTCTTATTTCCTGGATTTTGACATATCCAGATCAAGACACAGGTCACTTCTAAACCTGTAAACATGCTGAATTGTTTATGACTTCATGAGAAGTTTTGCCTAGAGAAAGGGAAGAATCTAGGATGCCTGTGTCACAGGAGGGCATTCCTACAAAAATAATTATCCTTCCTTTCTGGTGAGGTGGTAGCACAGATAGCTCAAAGCTTCTCAGTACTGTAAGCAAAATTGAATTTTATGACCCCAAGGATAATGACAAAATTAATTCAGTCTTGTAGAAGAGCCAGAAGTATTCCTTCAGGTACCATTTTCCTTCCTGGCTCAAAACACTGAAACTGAACACATTCCTGATTCTGATAATGGATAGTTACAGCCTGGTTTCCTGAGCACTCTCACTAGTTGCCTCTCTCTGACTCCCATCAATGTTGTGTATGTGACTTTCAGAAAAAAAAAAAACAAAACCCAACAGAATTACTGGGAAAAGAAGTATGGTGAGGAAAAACAACCCATGTCTCTTCCTTCCCCACACACAGTCATGTAGTGTTAGAAGCATCTTTTTGGGGGAGGACTGCAGTCACCCTTCATCCCTTACAGCCATCTGGGCTAAAATGCTGGCTTTGGGCTCCACAATGAAGAGCCACAAACAGAGGCTGTGGAGCACTAATTACACATTACTGAAAGTAGGTATTTCACTTTTATTTGATTAATAGCTTCCTATCTAGAATAATGTTTCCTGAGTTATGGCACTTGACTACAGCAAGTATAGATACAAAAAAAATCTTGAATTCCCTTCATTTTTCATGAGGTAAACTGTATGAATACAGTTATAAAGCTGTGAAACCACTCAGCCACAAAAAATATTTCTGTAAGAAAATTGCACACAAATGCACACTTTCCTAGAAGTTCACAATCATAATATAAATAATTTGTTCTTATAATAGTTTTTAAATAATGAATATTCACTAAAAAGCCAGGACACATCACCATAGTTGATGTAGCAGTTCTGTTGCTGAGACTCTTGATTATCCTCTGAGGGGAGGAAAATGGGTGGAGATTAAAAGCTATTTTATTCTGTTTGTGCTTTTTTGTGCTGTAAATTTCTACCACATCTTTTGCCAGAAATTGACTTTGTCATAGGAAAATATGACTCTTTTGATCATTGATTCAAATAACTTGATGTACTTTACTTCACTAAGTTGGTACTCAGAGAAAGTAGGAATTACTTTTTAAAATACTTCAGTAGCTTTTCCATGCTCTCAAGAAAAAAAAACATAGGTGTCACTATCAGTGCTGTAGCACAGCAATCACATTAATATGAGGTAAAAGTGATACAGCTACAGTTTGCTAAACACTTAAAAGATACTTCAAGCCTAGTGTGGAATACTACTTTTTCTGAGGAGTGATAGTGTCCACTGCACTAAATAACTAATTCTTAGTTTGAGGAATTATCTCAGTTAGGAATGACCATTCTGTTTCATAATTCCTTGTCCCTTATTTTACTGCCTCTCTTGATAAGACACCTTGGCTGATGTTGTCCAAAGGCTGTTTACCCTTTGAATTCAGTTTTGGGATTCAGTAACATTTGAATGACTGAAAACAGACAGGGCATGATTTTTTAGCATGATGCATTGTACTGCAGTAGAAATTGAAATAGAACAGGTCATAACACCTGCATAAGACATTCCAGAACACAGGAGAAAGTACCTAGACTTTGTCTTTATCCTACTGTTTCCAAATGCCTATCACCTGACCAAAAATGTGTCTGATACATTCATACCACTTGTTTTCAAATGTGAGGGACAGAAGCAATCTTATTGGTTGGACCAGATTAAGTTATAAGAAGTCTGTGACTTCAAAAGTTGTATTTTAAATGTTTAGAGGCTTTGCTCTGAAGTTCTGACAGAAATTTATTTCTTGTTGAGTTCAGGTGATTTTGTGAGCCAACAGCATTCAGTGATTTACTCTGCCATTTGGGGAAAATTTTTAATCTGATCTTTAAGAGACCTATTTGTTTTAAAATAGCCTATCCTACCTATGATTTACTCTGGACTGAATGGACTTGGCTTATCCATCTTATCTTTGAGTCCACTTTCTTTCAGGCAACTTTTTCAGTCTTTCTGGGAGCTTTCATTTTATAATGACTATAAATTTATATCAATTTAAATACCTCTGAAGTATCTACACAAAAATTTAAAAATGTTTTTGTAACATTCAAGACTTTTTATTTCCTATTTTAAAACTTTTCAGTGTTTGAAAGAACAAAATGTCCAGGTGTGGGCTTCTGAGTTCAGCATGTCTTTCATCCCAAAACTCAGACCATCAGTAAGAAAAGTACCAGCTGATATTTAAGGAGAAACAGCAGAACCTTTGAATAAAAGATAAAATAGAACATCAAATGCTCTCATATAACAGAGCTTTGTCATGTTTTTTCACATCTCCACAAACCACTGTGGGATAAAGACAGAGGAAAGCCATGACATTGTACTTCATTCAAATGAAGTACATTCAAATGAAGTACACAAAATGTGACATTTTAGCTAACCAGTCTTGTCTTCAGAGTGGCAACAAACATAGTAATGTACTCTAGTGTCAGTCAGGCTTCTAACATATTTTGCTTCTTTATGGCATATGACAGGAAACTGAGCACTATTTGTGTGACTGCTGAGCAGCTTAAATTACTGTTAGCATGAAAAGATACAGGGACAAACCAAATTCCAGTTCTTTTTCTTAGCTCAGGTACTACTTGTTGTATTGTGTTTAAGATGCCTTTTTATAATTGTTCTGTACCTTGGTTTATCCCAGTTCTCCCCTATGTCAGTGGTTCTGCCCATGCTGCCTCCTCCCTCAGCCCCTCCCTGGTGTCCTGTCTGTCACTCAGCAGCCCATCCCTTCCCCTGGAAACTTCTGCTAAGGGCATCGAGTGACTGGTTCAGGAACCGGGGTTCCTCCCACAGGTTACCCCCGTTGGTCTCCCCAGAGACCCATCTTCCCAATGTCCATACCCCCATGTTTCCCCGTTGGCTCCCTATCTTTGTTCCCTCCTCCCTTTATAAGATACTTGATGGCCCAGAGCTTTGTCTTTGGAGTGAGGTTATGCTGGGCTCAAGGTCTCTGCCTGAATAAACCTGGACTGATCCCTCCATTCGAAGTCCACTCCTTCTCCCACCGCAGTCGTGTTCCTGCCTCACCCGCCAAGGCGAGAGCCTGAGCCCCCTCCTGACTCCCCTGGAGATCGGGAGAGGGTTCCCCACAGCTGTGTGTGCCACAGCCAGCCGGGACCCCCGAAGGGACTCTGGAGGGGCATTTACAACAGCTACTAACATAGCTACGAGCTAAGTCAGCTTCACTCCTTCACAAGCCCACTCTGGGAACACTGTAACAGAAGATGCATTCCTACACTCAGGTGCTAGGTTTAGATTTTGTACTTTTATTTATTTAATATGAACTAATGGCTCTTGGTGAAAAATTAATTGGACTTAGGAGGAAGAAAATGGGTTTGCTATTCAAATTGATTGTATTCTTTTTAAAATAATTTTGCTGACATTCTCCACTTTGTCAGAACAGCAAGGTTTGTGAAGTTACGTCTGTTTTAGAACAACATCTCTAAGCTTTGTCATGGACTCAGTCACTAAAACACAAACCAAAATAAAAACAAGAAAAAACATTGTTGTGTTCCAGCTTAAATTACATCTTTTGGTTCTGAAAGCATTATTTTTTAAATTGCCATTCTTTCCAGCATAGAGGAAAAACTTTAGGAGCCTCACTGTTTCATTTTGAAGCAGGATTTGAGTTCCTTTGGTCAACCTCTAAACCGCTGTTTATGCTTGCAAAACTCCTAAATAGTCTGAGAAGTGCAAAGTTCTTCAGGGTCTCCTACCATGTACCTGTGGCCAATGAAATTTTGACAGTGGAGTTTCACAGGACATTGTGAAAGAAATCACCCAGAAGCTAAGCACACAAAGTGAAGATGAAAGCTTGAATATATCATTTTACTGTAGCTCTTTCAGCTTCAAGTGCATTTGCTTAATAGTTCTGCTGGTGTTTCAAAATTGAAGAAAAGCAGTAAAGCACTTAGCAACTGTGAAACTGAAAAATCAGTGAAGTCTGAACTTATTTTTTTTTTGAGATTAATTTCATAAGTCTGTCTTTTGCTTTGCTGAGCCACACCAACTTGTGGCTCTCATAAATTTTGGGATTATTTTGTCAAAAGTGTTGCATGACTGCAAAAAGACACAAGATGTGGGCAGCTGGACAATATATTGAAAATTTGGCCTCAGAATTCCCAGGAGTTTTTCAAAACTATTAGGCTTAAGAGATAATGAAAACAATAAAGAGGAATAATATCTGTGAGGACTTAAAGAGAGATACAGTTAAGCTCTCAGCTGCCTTTCTGATCACACAAGCAAAATCAGGAAGCTCATCTCTTGATAAAATGGAAGATATGATTCTTGGTAATAAGCCATATTTGAGACCCTTTTCTCCACTTTTCCTTGTTTTTTTTTTTTTTTTCCCCTTTTTTCCCTTTTTTTTTTTTTTTTTTTTTTTTTTTTTTTTTTTTTTTCTTTTTTTTTTTTTTGAGGCCAGTGTAGGAGTTTAGGAGTTTTACTGCTTAAATTGTGTACTGTGTGCCTGCCATTGCCTGAAAATTTATGTAGTTGTTGCTATGGCTGCAGCTTCATCCACTGCATATTCTCAGTTCTCTACAGCTAAAATGCCCTGTAGAGTACAAATTTCCACTGCAGTGGTGTAAAAGAAACAGCATGAAATATTCTGGTCTTTGATCCAACATATATTTCCATGTGTACAATGTCATATGTATTTTGAAAACCTGAGCACTGTCAGTCACCAGAAAGCCATTTCCTTTTCTGCTCATGCTAGAGTAATTTGCTAGTCTCTTTTCTCTTTGGTAATTGCAGAGGGCAATATGCTCACATGGGTTTATAGAGCCTAACCTGTTTCAGCAATCTTGGTATGCATTTGTTCCATTTGCATTTGGTTTACAGAGCCCTCTGTTTTTTGCAGTTTAAGCACAATTGTTGAAACTTTTCTTTCAGTACCACTAAGAGGTAAATGCCAGGATTTAGCATGTATAACATTGTCTGAGGCATTTGTTCAGCTGTCTGTTGAATCCCCTGAAACTAATGCTCAGTCTCTATTAAAGTCTCAGTCCCTGGAAAGCAGAGCCCATTCTCTCCTATAATTAATCTTGCAGGTACTGCCTTGACATTATTGGTTCACCAGCAGAGCAGAACTGCCCCAGCCATCAATAATAATTCAGCGCATTAGGACAAGACCTGTGTACACAGCCCACAGATGTAGCTGAGCTGTGTGCAGGCTCCAGCATGCCTTGCTGACAGGGAAAAGAAGGAAAAAAATCTCTGCAGTCAAAAGTGTTTTGGTTGCTGGATAATTTTGCAATACAAAGGTCATGGTGTTACTCATGCTTTGGCTTTATGTTTTTTCTTCAGATGTTGGTACAGTTTGGCACAATGCTTGTGATTGTCTGTTTACTGAATCTTTATACTAAAGCTGTTACAAATTGGCTTTCACAGATGGTGGGAGCTTCTCAGATCAGGAGAGGCAGGGAATTTATTACTCAATATTTCTGTATTACTGATTGGGACGTGAGAAGCATAAGCAATCTGTTCTACTGCAGGGTTTGAGCTCTCCCTCCTCCTTCTCCCACCCCAAAAATTATGGCTAGCTGGAGAAGGATTTTTTTTTCTCATTTTGTGTAGATAGCAGCTGTGCAATTTCAAGCAGAATGTTTGCTTTGATCTTCCTTTCTTTAATTGAAATCCACAATTATGAGATTTGTTTCTTTTATGTTTGCTAGTTTATTGGTTTAATCTACAAAATGTGCTGTCTTGCTGTCTTACACAGTTAAAGGCAACAACACAGTTGGGATTTAAATGGCAAACTTGGAGGGGGGTTGCAGTCTCTCAGGTATTGGGGGATAAAGCTTCTTTCATCTGAATTCAGATTGTTATACATATAGGGTAGCAACAAGAACCCAAACAATATGTCAGCTAATTGTAAAGAATATCCCTAGGTAGTCACTTAATGCAAACTAGCCACATGAAAAGAAATTTTAATATGGAGGCAACAATTCCTGCTCTGATAGCTTATTTGGAGATTTCCTTTATTTGGAAGCCTTTTTTTTTCATTATAGAATGCTTTCCTGGACTCTCCAGTACCAACTCCTACCTACCTGAGTTTAGCAAAACATTTTAGAACAGTCAGGGTATTTACAGTTCAAGGGAGGCATTGCCAAACTATCAGATTCAGAAGATATGGCAAAGCAGCTACAAAGCAAATGAACTGAGAGACTACTGGAAACAAATTCACAAAGGATTTTACCTTGTTAGATATAACTGGGGAGAAAGAACATTCATACTTCGTCCACTATAGATTTTTAATTGTTTTTTAGGTAGAAAATGTCAGAAAACTCTTACAAAAAACTTGAGGATGATAAAATTCCTTTCCCTTAGTGTCTCTGCCAAGAACTGTTTCCTGACAATAGTTTTGGCCAGAAAAACAATCAGTACATAAATTTTGAAAAATACTTTGTACATTTTTGTAATAACTTCCTTCTCTTGTGAGATAGATGCCTCAGAATGAGATGGTTCTAGCTCTGTGATTACCATATAGCATGGACTGCATATCAGATTACCCATCAGTATTCCACGCTGTTTCTCCAATTAAGGAAGAAAAAAACCACTTCTGTGAAATCAAGTTCAATTGCATCTCTTTTGTTAGATTGCTAAAAACAGTTGAGAATTTGTTCTCAAACATATGAAGAAATCAAAATAAAGTCATCAGTGAAACTGTATTACAAGTCACAGATCCATTCTGGAGTGTTCCTAGTTTATATCATCTAATAAGCTTTCATTTAAAAGAAACTTTTTGCTCATGTACAGAGATATTTTTTTGTGATAATCTCAAATGGGAACTCTTATATAATTAATGTTGAGCAGAGCTACATCAAACATGGACCTGACTGACACCCTCTCCTAAGGCTTATTATGGTCCTCATATAATTCAATAGAAAAGGACTCATAGCAACTGCAAAGACAGAAATCTGTGGAGTCAGGAAGCCAAGTCATATGAACATAGCCACTCTACTGACTGGCAGTTCTAATGTGTGGGGTCACCAAGATAAGTTCATCTTCAGCTACAAAAAGCCCATAATGCTTTACAAGAATCACTAATAATAACAAAGACTCGTCTCCTCTTGCTAAGATGAATAAATAAATTAATAAATGATCTTGTGTAGGTTTGTTTGCAGTGGTGATGATGGTTTGGAGAGTGAGTGCAACGTGTTCATTAATGTAGCCTGTAGCCCCACATTGCAGTACTGCCATTGCTAAGAGCAGCCTGCAAGCTTTGCAGGGAGTTTGCAAGGCCTCAGCTTCGAGGTGTGCTATTTCTGAGCACGTGTTTACCTGCCTGTTGCTTTCAAGGGGCTTTCCGTGGGCCTGCTTTATCTGCAACAAGCATTTTTATTCTGTTCTTCTTTTCCTTAACTTGCCACGGTACAACCACGGTTTCCTAACAGAGAGTAGTAACAAGTAGCTCAAGAAATAAAAGGCTTGTGAGTTTAATGGCTATGGAGCTGTTGTAGTTCTGTGCACACAGGGCAAACTATAACATTTGTGACACTGAGAAGAATAAGATGATAGGACTCCTAAGGACTAAAGAAGGATCAGGAATGACACAATGTCTGCCCTCTCAGGTCTGACCGCAAAGAATTCTTGTCACAGGTCTCTGCCTCTGATGTCTTGCAGAGCTCTGTGTTACAGACATTTTCTGCCACACTGGGCACATGATGGACTCAAAAAGTATTGGGGAAAAATACCATTTCTGTATCAGTCTTATATTTTACCAAAAGTTTGTCTTTGTTAGAACCATTTTTCATTAGAAGCATAGTTATGTCATCTTGTGGCCTTTCTGGGAAAATCATAGCTATCCACTGTAAATTCATGAATACTAAAAATATCAGAAATAGAATATATATTTTTACTATAAAATACCATGTTATTTCAATGTTTGTAATAACAAGTAAAAAACTTTTCAATATTAAACTTCAACTATTGCAGTAACTCAGCCTGGTGGGTTTGAGGGTATCGAATCAGAAGTCTGACCTCAGTGTCAGAAAAGAAACTAACATTACATCACTTAATTGCTTGATATGAATCACACAACTTGGCATACAAATCTGTAAGGCTAAGCAATAGCAATTTAGATTTGCTGGATTAAACACTTGGTCTAGCTACTGAAAAATGAAAGTCAATTAAACAGTCAGACATCCAAAGACTGTTAGAATTCTGTGTTAGATGTAATATATATATATTAAATTTAGGAGGTTATTCATAGAATCATAGAATAATATAATTTTGAAAAGGCCTCTCAGATCCCCTAGTCCAACTGTTAACCCAGGACTGCCATATCCCCCACTAAACAAAGTTCCTAACTGCTCTGTCTACAGGGATAGTGATTCAGCCACTTCTCTGGGCAGTCTGTTCCCATGATTGGTAGTTCCTTTTGATTATTTTTTATAATATCTAATATAAGATGCCCCTGTCACATCTTGAGGCCATTTCCTCTCTTCCTATCTCTTGCGGCTTTGGAAAAGAGTCTGATCCCTACCTCATAAGTGGCTTTGAAAAGAAACAAGAAATTCTAATGAAGTTAGAAGTGAGGATTTGCCTTAACTTGAGGTGAGTTCAACTTCATTTGGAGATTTTTGGTATCATTTTGTCATTTCACGATTTTATCAGCCTAACCCTTGCACAGCTGGCAATGTGTCACCATTACAAATTTCAACAGCTGTAAATCTCATTAGACTAGACTAAAAATACAGAGAACACAACTGTATTCTGTATTTAGAGAAAACTAAATAGGAACACTTACTCCAGCACTTTTTCTGCTCTATTAGTTTGGATGAAGGAGTTCATATTCTACTCACATATCTTGCTATGTAAATAATAATGGTAAACTTATAGAATTGAAGAAAAGGCTGGGGGGGGAAGACTACAGGAAAAAATGTAAGTGTGTTATATCCCACAGTTTTGTGTGTGACCATGGAGCAATTTAACACATAGAGCAATGCAAAAGACACCTGGATCTAGAGGACATTAATATGTCCTAGAATCTCTCTTTTTTTTGGTGTCAAAACCACGCATAGTTTCAAAGTGAGGATATAATCACAAACACTCAGACCAGACTTCCATGAATATTGCAGAAGAAAATAATTTACACCAATCTTAAACAAATTGAAAGAAAAAAATTTGTCTCCATTTCTTTGTCTTTGCTTTTCTATAGTTTTCTTATCCCATTCTCCACAGTAAAATGGAATACAGTGAAGAATAGTCTGTGGAATAAAAATGTACTTTTCACCTTCTACAAAGAAAATACTCAAACAGGTCAATCTTGGATGAATCCAAAATGTACAGTCTCAGAAGGTTTTAGTCCTCCTATGACTTCCTTCAAGTAAATGGTCTCAGGCTTAGTCTGACATAATTGCAGTTTGGGTATGTCAGTGGTGCAAAAAGAAGTGCAACAAAATCTGCATGCTTTGCCACTAAATTAAATTCAGTTTGTATGGCCGTAAATACAGGCCTTATATATTGAATATAAAAAAAGTCTGATATTTAAAAAAGATCATTTCTACAGCCAGCCAGCAGTAGTTAGGATCTCAGGCATGTTTGTAAGGTTTGTCCTGAAGCTTATGAGTCTGTAGTTTCACTGAACCAACTTATCTCTATTAAATGATAGTTTGGCTGCTTAAATGAATCTGCCTGCAATGATTCTATATTTCTGCATTATAGTGTAATACTTGACATGCAGGTTCATGGTCAAGAAGATATTGCAAATTAATCTATGATGGAAAGAATATTAAGTGAAAATAAAGAATATTTAAGAAGGGAAGTAATTTGGTAATATACATTGGATACAGCTGTCTGGGGAAACAGAAACCGAATGAAGCTTGCAAGTGTAAGTGAACTATAAGAAATTATTGACTCTGTCTGTTATTGAAGAGAACAGAAAGTAAAAAGCAAAACAAGGACATGAATAAATTTAAAAAAGTAGGCAGACTTAAGCTTTTCTAATTCTCCTTGTCATCTGTTGAAAAAGAGGCAGTGGAATTGATCAGTAAGCATAAATACAGCTTTTAGAGATGTCATTCAAGTGAGTAAAAAATATATATTTGCCCCTCTAGAGGGAAAATTGTAAAAAGAAGCAAAGTACTTTAGTGATTTTTTTACCACTTTTATAACAGTGAAAGTCTTACAAATTTTATTTTTACCCCCGGTCTTAGGTACAAAATTTAATTTTTCTATGTATAATATTTTCCTTCCCATCCCTCCCTCCCTCCCTTCCTCCCTTCCTTCCTTCCTTCCTTCCTTCCTTCCTTCCTTCCTTCCTTCCTTCCTTCCTTCCTTCCTCTCTTTCTTCCTCTCTTTCTTCCTCTCTTTCTTCCTCTCTTTCTTTTATTTGCTAAGTAAAACAGGACAAGAGAGCTAGGAAGAAAATGAAAGAAAAAATTACAAGGGAGTAAACAAAAATTATGAAACAAAAAGAAAGGTTTGATTATTTATTTTTATGTCAATGCAGCTATTTTGCCAGCTCTCTTCTGAG
>WBNO01031632.1:8587-31558 GCA_013400575.1 Peucedramus taeniatus | reverse complement strand
ATCTTTGTGCTTGCCACTTTTTGATGATGATCTAGAAATGCACCAGCAAGAGTAAAACAGGATATATCTCAACAGTGTTTCTCTTTCTTTCTGATTTGCATGTCTCTCTGGTAGGTGCAACAGATACATGTAGCTCAGTGTAAATGCATGATCTATCATTTGGTGTGTAGGCCACTTGATTGGGAAGAGTGTGAAGCACTTCTATTCTGTACATATGTACATATATTAAAATTTTTCTCAGCATTCTGTCTGACAAAATATTTACATTCTTGTGAACTGATTTGCTCTCTCAGTCTTAATGATCTGATGCAGATTATAAACTCCTTGGGATGTTCTTTCAAGCTCTTCTATGTATTGCACTGTGCTATGGTTTTATGTTGGTATTCAGGGAATGAAGTTGCAACTGTGTAACTCCACCATACAGACTCTGATGAGAAACTGCTTGCTGCATTCTTTTCTGAGATGAATTACAATGGTTCAGGTTAGCTGTCTCTTCAGTACACTAAACTGCAGTAAAAAAATACTCTTTTTGAGTATGTCTACATTTATTAGACTCCTACAGTTATGTCATCCTGAAAATGATGCTCAAAATGTTGCATTCTGAATCAGTGAGAAAATGAATAGCTGATACAAAGAAGCACTCACTATATTATCACCCTCTGGGGCAGCATTTCCTGAAATGCTGCAATGCAGTTTTATGATATGAGGAAGGTAATGTATGCAAGTACTGAAGGTATATGTATCAAGTTCTAGTTCAATTGTAAATTAAATTCACTCTAGTGGGTAAGGAAAAGAAATGTTTTGATTGTAAAATGTAACAATGTCTTTGCATTTTAATTTCTATCATTAAAGATTGGACTTCAGGCCTAATTCTCAGACAGATTTTGACCAGATTAAACTAGTTCTTATGAAAGGTATGCCAGGGAAGAAATAAGTACAACCTTTTTAATCCCACATAGTATCTTGAAATTTGTGAAAGTCACTTAACATGAGGGCAAATTTTATAGTTAATATGAGAGAAATATATAATTATCCATGGTCATTTGAACATTAATTATCCTTCAAAAACTGATTGATACAACTCCTAACACTACTGTGGATATTTAAGAAATCAGGGACCAAAACAGATAAAAAACATATGTAAGACAGTGACAAACAGATTTGGAAAACCACTGCTAGGAATATATAAATTCATCTACTTTTACACTAAGAGAAATTATCACATTCTGATATTCTTGAAATTATCTGTTACACTGTCAAATGTAGAAAAAAGAAATTTAACCAAAAGTTGGGCTGATTTTTCGAACTATATCACCTGGTCTACTAAAATTTCAGCCTAACTTTACAGATGCCACATCCTTTCTAAATACATTTGTAGATCAGAGCATCTCTTTCATTACCAGCTTGCTCAGTGTTTAAATAGTGAGCAATAAATATAACTCATTTTGGTAGCCAGAAAAATATAAAATTTAAAAGTACCCCCTTAGCATCAAAGAAGTAGCATGTCCAGGAGTGACATCTGATAGGAGAAGAAAAAAATATTATGCTGGTGTCATTTAAAGTTTGTTTATGAACAGCTGAATAGTGCATTTAGATAGGCAGGAATCAGAAAAACTTCCTGTGTGGAATTCCTTTGCAATGATATTCCTGTAAATATTTGGGAATTGTAAAGAAAGGTGGGAGATGTACTTCATGAGAAAGGGAAAAAGCAGTGAAATAGGCTGTCAAGTCCAGTAAGTCAGGTGCAGTAAAACAATCCTTTTAAAATCAAAGATGAATATTGAGAATAAAAATGGCTCATTCTTGATGATTAGTTTCCTTTGTTTAAACTTAATTTAAAACTGACTTCACTGAGATAAGTATATTTATTGGTTATTCATTGATATGGGAAGGATCCTAATCTCTCTCAAATGTAGCACTGCAGGATTGTTAGAACATTCCTTATATTTTGGTGACTTTCAGCTCATCCTTCCTTTGATCCCATGGGCAGGGCTAAGAAATGCCCTTGTATTTGAAAACTGGCATATTCAGATGTGAGGAAAAAAGACCAAGGTGGCAAAACATAAGCAGCCAAATTATTGCTTGAAACCATCAAAATGCTCTTCGTCTCCAGCTCTTTTATAAATACATAGTTCAAACCTCAGAGACTAGAAAGAGGAATAATTTGGCTTTGAAGTAGACAAAAAAGATGCTATTTTCCACCAAACAAAAGAAGGTTTTCGGATGGAAAGAGATATCTCTTGTAGAAATCAGCAGCTTGATAGAATTTTTTTTTAATATAAAATTTGCAAATTATGTGTATTTTAAAAAAATTTTAAAGTGTAGTATGTGCATAGTTTATTCCATGAAAAGCCAAAAAGCATGAAGGACAGCAAGTTGACTCCTGAATTTGCTTAGGATATTCAGGACTTCTGAGTTCAGTAAGAGATAGGAGAATCCATATCAAACCAACAAAGATGCTCTTTTTGACGTAAAATTCCATCTTTGGCAATCATACCGACCATTTCTGTTACAAAGGAATTTTTGTTTTCATACTGCAGTTAGACCAAAACAGAATAGGCTCTATTCATTGAGTATGTAAACAGAAAATATGAACAGACTATTTAACTTCATTTTCTCCTTACTGGTTGATAAAGAAGAACAGTCTCCGTTATAAGAAAACCCCAAAAGAATTAGAAAATTCAAAAGAATCTTTTAATTGAGACATTGATTTTCCCTTTTGATATGCTCATAATCTGTTTTGATCTGCTCTCTTACTATCTCTCAGTGTTGTGACAACCATCTCATTGGTTTTCCATTTAAATAAAATATCATTTTTCCCTCATTCAAATTAAAGGTCATTAAATTTAATTGATTTAAATGGTGACTGAGAACAATTGACAGGACAAGAACTAGCACAGCAGCTGATGGCTGAACATTCTATTCCCCTTCTCTCATGTTTGCTAATATTTATCCACAGCCCATACACACACACAAAGAATCATCACAGAGAACAATGTTTCCACTTGAAAAAATATCAAATTATGAAGCCACAAGGACATTATCTATCAGAAAATGTTATTACCTAAAGGTTTATGAGTTCATGGATTCACAATAACCTGTAAATCATACAACACAGACAGAAGTTCTTTTACCTGTACTTCATATTAGAAAAAAAACCCAGTTATTAATTTATATAAATATATATGTCTATAAATATATAGCCACATATATCTGCCGGTCTTTGTTTTAGCATATGTCCATATCCAGTGAAATTATCTATAGAAGGTTTGCTGGTGAATAAGCCTTAAGGCTAAGGAGCTTGCACAGATACCTGAAAATTCAATTCCTAGAGTTTAACTCCATAACTGCAAAATAGGCATAACAATGCTTGGAAATTTGAGAGGAAAAATACATTTTATGGACTTATCTATGTGAATAGATTTTATGGACTTATTTACTATGTGTTTAGAGACCTAAATGCATATATATGCATCTCTTTTTAGTGGTAGTATATTTTTGAACTATTCAAATATCATTTAAAATTAAAATATTTTGCGCCTGAATACCACTCAGTTCCTCAGTCATGATAGATACAAAGTTTACAGAACTGGACATAAGTGGCTTAAAATTTCTCATACAGGTCAGGAACAGACAAACATGTAAAACATTTTTTTAATCCCCTATGAAATATTAATTAATAAAAAATATAAGTATCATAAACAGCTACTGACCCATACTTTTGAACATCATGATTTTGATTACTTTTACAGATGATTTTTACTCTACATAATGTGTTTTCTCACAAGTAACTTTTCTGTTACTAAAAAAATAAAATTGTGGAGATTAGTCAAGTGTGAATGCTAAATTTATTCATGAACTGCCTCTGACAGTTTGCTTCCTTTCAACATTCCTCTTTCCTAATATTTTTTTTAATACAAAATTAGATTTGGTTTCACTCTGGTAGTGAAATTAATGCATTTGGCATCAGTTGTGTTAGCAGCAAGCATAACTAGGAAATTCAAGACGCAACTGAGAAGAATCTTTACTTACTGTAGAAATACCTCATATTTCCTAAGGAAGAAATAAAGAAAAATTATGCCAAAATGTACATCCTCCACAGCCACTTCTGGAATTCTGTGCGCAGTTCAGACCTCTCTGTCTCAAAGGAAATGACAGAATAAATAAAAAAAAATAGAGAGAGAAGACGTATAAGGAAAATCAAGATTTTCATTTAAACACCACGTAAGGAATATTGAAACTGATTTTTTATATATAAAAAAGAATATGGTATTGTCTTATAGACTTATAAGTGGCATAGAGCCATCAAATGTGGATTTACTGATTGTTATGTCCTCCCAGTATGACATTAAAGTCAAAAGGGCAGTTCCAAAACAATCAGCCATTGCACAGGAAAAAAGAAGCTGTAGACTACCTTACTACAATTTGTTGTAGTAATACCTCCATGATTTTAGGAAGGGACTGGATAAATTTCTGAAAGAACAATAATTCTATGTTTGCTATGAGCTGTAATTCTGGTCTTATCATCTTCATGCTGTCAGTTTGTCAGTTAAATATTCTAAAATGCAACCTGATGATAGACATTGAGAGTTGATAATGGTCTGGGAACTCAATAGTTTACAGCCTTGGAAGGACATACATGTATGATTCATGAAATCATACAGTATCCTCAGTTGGAAGGGTCACACAAGGATTATTGAAGCCCAAGTCCTGGCCCTGCAGGCCAACACCAAGAATCACACCATCTGGCAGGCTGGTGCTGTGACCACTTCCCTGAGGCACCTGTTCCAGCACCCAGACATCCTCTGGAGTAAGAAATTTTTTCTAATATCCAACCTATACCTCCCCTCACACAGCTTCATGACATTCTTTACGTCCTGTGACTGTCACCACAGTGGAGATCAGTGCCTGCCCTCCTCTTCCTCTCATGAGGAAGTTTTAACTGCAGTGAGGTCTCCCTTCAGTCTCCTCCAGGCTGAACAGACCAAGCACCCTCAGCTGTTCCTCCAGGCCCTTCACCATCTTTATAGCCCCACTTTGGACAATCTCTAAGAGCTTTATATCCTTATATTGTTGAGCCCAAAACTGCATGCAGGACTTGAAGTGAGGCTACAGAAGAGTAGAGTAGAGCAGGATTAATTATTGTGTTAATTCTCTAGAACTTGAATTATTGCATGCCCTAATATCTTCCAAGAATGGTCCACCTTGCTATTTCCCTTGAATTCTATCAACATGCAAAACAACAGCAAATGTCAAATAGTTTAATGTTCCCTCAAGAACAATGCTGCAGTAAAGACATGCCAGGTGGGATGCTGCTATACTTAATTACAAACACTGAACAATCCATAGTAGATATGAGTTAATTCATACAGCCAGAATAAAATATACTGTGTCTAATCAAAGCCTGCAGTATACACTCTTGATCTTCAGCTGTTCCCTGAAAAATTCAGTACAGCTATATTTAATAATCATTGTACTTGATACTTACTGCAGTTTAGTTCAAATGTATTTCATAGAGTATCCCTTCAGTCTTACTTTAAAATACACAGTGAATACAAACCACAGAATCAACAAAGAAATAAAAAATTGAGACTGTTATTGTTAGAAAGTTCCCTGCATTATTTTTCATATTCAAACTGCTGAAAAAGAACTTGCTAGACAGTTACTGAATTAAAGATTCGTGATGCTACTGTCTAACACTGACTTGAGCAAAAGTACTGACTTATCTAGATCAATTCACTGTGGGGGGCATTGCAAACATTTCTTTAACAGGAAAACAACGTCTTGTTAGCAAAGGGAACATATGTGTTCCAGAAGAACATCTACACATTCTTTTCAAAATTTGTATTTATAAGTAACCTGTTGGAAAACAGATGGAAGATGGCAGGGATGGACTCCAGAACAACAAAGAAACAACCAAAGAAAAAAAAGATTGCCAATTGTTCCATGGTGAATGTTGCAGACAGCTCCTGGGTGAAAAATTAATTATCAGTCATCTAGAAATAAAGTACCTACTTCTCCAAACACACTGCAAATCTTTTCTGTACAGTGGGAACCCCTCATATTGAAGATGGGATATTTTAATATGGTGGATATAATTGTCTTCAAACTGCAAATAATTTTTCCAATATAAGCCATAATTCTCAATCTACTACATTATGATTTTTTTAAAAAAGGATAAAGATGAGGAAAAGTAACCTTATGTAAACTCAAAATAAATGTTAAAAGATTATGAATGTGAGAAAAAGCCAGTTATTTTATATATTTTGAAAAAAAAAAAAATTTGAATTTAAATTATTTATTATACATTGGCACATTAAAATATCCTTTTACTCATACTTTCATTATAAGAAATTTAATTTTGGTGATATATTGTGGTTCAGCAATGTAGCAAGTCACTACTGACGTGCTTTCACGTTTCCCTGAGATGAAGCCTGGCAATCAATGCAAGTTGGTAAATGTACCTTTTACACAAGATAATACTCTCCTTAAAAATTACCTCCATGTCAAAAACACGAATGAGTGTATTGTCTTCCAGACTCATGACAGGCAAGTCAAAGGCAGGTCATCGAATCCAAATTATTTAATGTTTATGAGAGGCCCAATCAGGTTAACACTCAAAACAAATGGATGAAAGTGAAGGGCTCTGTAGGACTCCTAAGGTTCATAGCCATTCAAGCTTTGACACAAAATATGGAATAATTATTTTTTTATTCTTTATAAAGCATAAGTCAGTGAAAAAAGGGATGAAAATCAATATTTCTTGAGCTTGGGCATGAGCTGAAAATGTTGAGAAACCTACAGCTGGATACTGTTTGAATATAGATATCTCAGTTCCAGTTATTTAGAAATCTTAAGAGTCTTAAACTGAATAAAAACGCAAGTAGTTTCTAAAGAATAAAAGAATGATAGTGTTCATGAACTTAGGTTCTCACACACAAACTCACAGTATCTTGAATGTTGTTTAGTTAGAGATATATTTTTGTCATGTTGGGCATCAGAACAAACAAAAATCTTCTGTTAAGCTGTGCCAGTGGAAGTTTAGGCAAGTCATTAGATAAAAATCTTTACAGAAAGAGTGGTTAGGCATTGGAATGGGCTATCCAGGGAAGTGGTGGAGTCACGATCCCTGAGAGGTTTAAAAAAAGACTAGATGTGGCACTCAGTGCCATGGTTTAGTTGATAAGATGAGGGTAGGTCATAGGTTGGACTTGATGATCCCCAAGGTCTTTTCCAACCTAGTCGATTCTGTGATTGTGTGAAATAAGAACACAGCAAAAACATAGATGAACCATCACTTGACATTATAAATTTGTATAGTTATTTTTCATATCCACATATTGTTTGTTAAAACTATTTCTAGCAGGAGGCATTTCAAAATCTGATGAAAAAGGAACCTGATTTAACTTTCAGTACTGTTTCCCCTAAAGTTGCAGCCTGATTCAGCTGACTGCCTGAATGAACATATTCTTTATTCCCTCTGAGCAAGTGACCTGTGCCTAATAGCAATGTTATTAGGCAAAGAGCCTTCTTGATGTAGAGTGCTATGTGTTCTACTTTTCTAGCCTAAATCTTTGCATTTTTTCTCCTCTGCAGTACTCTCTTTGTCAATCAGAACAAATCTAGAGTAGTATGATATTTAGTGACTTTTTTCACATGGTTGGCTGGGAAAGTGAATACTTTTCAGTCTGTCATACAGCAAAAAATATCCCAGAATCAAAGCAATTTATCCTACTTGAAGAGCATGCCAAACTATCTCAGGTTATAAAACTCCAAGGTCATAGGTGAATGTGGGCAGCTGAAATACACCTAAAACTCAGTGTCTGAGAATAAAGCACTGTAGATGTTTTAAAATAAATGCCATTTTGAAATCAACGGCTCCTGACATTTCACCATTGTAATGGTGATTTTTAAATGTCCTTTGTTCTAGAGTGATATTTCCATTTCTGTAATTTGATGCATTTACACAGGTTTAAATTATAGCTGTCCATTGTTTTTAGGGAACCTAGGCATAGAAAATGGGCCACTTTCAGCTCATCATACAGCTTACTACTATATCATCACAATTTGATAAGCAATGTGAGACACCTAAACCTCTTCTTCTGCCAGGAAGTGTTATCATCTGTTTGTCTGAACAGACTAAAAGGTCTTACATGAGGTTTTCCTGATGTTCCAAAACTTGCAATTGGGCAAATTCCTGTTGGTTTTGTACAACACATGATTGAGTGTTCTAAACCAGAACAGAAAATTGCAATTTCATTTTGTTACAAAGTGATTAACCAACAAATAACATACTAGGTTCTTCAAGCAAAACATAAACAAATGTTTAATATTTCTTTTTTTATAACTAGCTAGCATTGTAATACAAATTAAATAAGTAATAGTGATATTTTTTTCTCATGGGAAATCAAAATGTCATATATCATCCAAATCAAGAAAAAAATTCCATTTTTTAAACCTGAGTATTGTTCAGTATTTAATGAAAATGTTGCCTAACTTCATTCCTGTTGGCATATTATGTATATGTACCAGCTTTCCTTCTTATCATTTTTATGTACAGTTATCCAAATTTCATGCACAATCACAGTTCATGCAAGTATAAATCAGGCATGGTGTTTTCATATTCATATTTGTATATTAAAGGTTGATAGTAACATAATTTTTATACCTTTTTAACATACTATCCTGTGGAATATGTTTTCTCTGTAACATTCATTAAAATAAACACATGCATTTTAAGCTACACTAATAAATCGTGAAGAGGGAATGAAGGTTTGACTAATTTATTGTACTACAGTATTCACAATGACCTATACAATTAGCATCAAACTAGAAGCCAGATTAGTTGTATTATTTGTTATCTTCATTTTCAGGCAAACAGGGAAAAAACTGTACATGTACTTAATCAAATAACACTTAAATATCTTCTCTGGCAATTAATTTTTGAAGTGAATTATTAGAGAAAATTAATTCCTCTTTCTCAAAGAAAAAAAAGGCAATTAGATTTTAAAGTTGTGAAATGTTTTGTTTCAACAAACTAATATTCCAGGCACCAAAAGAGGAATCTGTCAGGCAACACCAAGAGTTGGAACTTGGAAGGTCTCTCAATCATATAAACAAACCTCATTTCTGTTATTTCATTTACAAAGCATCAGATGTATTTTTTCTTTCAGCCATACATAAGCCAGATGTGCCAGCAAAGTAATCTATTTTGTTGAACTTGAAAAAGAGAAACCTAGTGCTGAAAATCTAAATATAGAGAGCTATCACAGAATTTTTTTTGCTGAAGGAAACAAACTTTGATTGTTTAGGAGTACTTCTGGAATCAACCTCAAGATGCATATAATGGTGAAAGTGTCTGTAAGAACATGAATGCCCTTGTGAAAGTCTGGTTCAAACGAGATTAATCCAGAGGAAAATAGTGATGATATAGGAAGTATATTAAAGCTCTAAACAAAGAACTTCCTTCACTTAACAAGATCTCCAGGTAGTCTTAAGGTGATTCAGTAACAAATGCCAACAAAATAAAATTAAATGCCTTCCAAAGAAGACCTGCCTCAAGGTCTTCTTATCATTAATGAATCCAGAGGATTTTGAACTCAACATTATCACAATGATCTATATAATTAGTGGAGTTTTATGAATTGATGTTATGTACCAATTTATCTTGGTAGATATTACTGTATCTATATATTTTTATTGTAATGCACAAGTCTCTGTTGTCTATGTAACTTACCTTCATGGTCTAAATGTCTTATCAGATCTTGCAAATTCTTTTCTTTGGAAGAAAAAGAAATCAGAAAGAATTTTACTGTATATGAAGTCTGCATGTTTTGGGTGAGATATGTGAGAATTTTCCTGTTGCCATATTCAAATGTCCCTTTACTCAACTTAAAATAATATGTTTAGCTGCATGATTTCAGAGGATGTTGGACAAATCAGTTCTCCTTCCTTGGGATTGGCTTCATCTCTTTTTAGTATTGTCTATTTATAGAGTTTATATTTACAAAGAATTCATCATTTCACAGATGTCTTTGTGTCCCACTACAGCTCACTGAAATAAATTTCTCTGATCTCTCCCCACTTATCCTTTAGTCAGGTAAAACAACAAGAATTTTGCCTGAGAATATTTCAGGAACTGGCTCAATAATTGAAAGCTACGCCATGAGAAGATAGTTCACCTATAGGAGACAGTCTTGGAGAAGACAGGGCAAAAATGCCTTGGGAGGACTCCCTCGTTTAACTTAGGGTGAGAAAGTAGAACAATCTCCCAAGACCCCCTGTGTCTCTACGCAAAAGAACTCCTGCCTGTCAGCTGTTGTTCACTCCTCAGTTCTAGTACATTCTTTGTTCTTAGTTTCTCCATTGGTTCTCCCCAAAAGACCATTCCCTCCCTTCTCTACTATTGGTTCCACCTGCATCACTCCACTCCAGTTCCTCCTCTAGACCCTCTCCCCATTGTGCTGCTTGTACCCTGACCCCTCCTGCCTTCTCCCAGTCAGGCACCCAGGCCCTCCTCCGTCTTCGCCCTTTTCCTCTGCTTGCCTTCAGCAAACGTTGTGTTCATGTTTGCTCCCACCTGTTCCTCTTACCTTCTCCCTACCTGGACCCTCCATCTGCCCTCAATAAACCCTGATGGATTTACCATGCAGAGAGCCCTCTTGTCTCTTTGGTGAGGCTTCAATTTCACCATCCGGGCTCGGGTGTCTCTGGGCTGGGGGAGTTGCCATCGCAGCCCGAAGTGGAGACGCTTGTGCTGCTGCAGGCCTGGACAGCATCTGCCCAGGGGAGCTGTCAGTAGCCACCCACAGCCACCCTTGCTATTTTGTGTTCCCATCCTCTCTACTTTAAAGAAAAGCAGTAAGGAATACGTAAATACTTAAATTTTAGAAGCAGTTTCAATGTGTTTTGTATGTTTCTATGGTTTTAAAAATAGGATATTTCATATTTGCTGTTGCCTGAGAATTTTGTCAAGAGCACATTTATGAGAAACATAGCAGTCATTAACCTAGATCTATGTAACTGCAGATATTAATTTATTTGTGTATTTGCATGTCACTGTTGTCACCTTGCAAATGTCTGAATCATTGATGAAGGCTTTTAAACTGACAAATGATAAAAATGAGGCAGAAAGTGCAAATCAAATTTAGAACAGGCATAAAATACATGTAGAAATGTTTCTCTTTGAAGCCTTACTAGAATCAAAGGAGTTTACATTCATGAAATTTGTATAAAGCAAGTTTTACAAACAACTGATCTCCTGTAGCATTCACAAAACTCTTTGGAATTAGCATCCAAAATACATTCTGTAAGACACTAAAAGCAGAGAAGTCTGTAAAGAGTTTTGAGTGTAGAAATTTCTCCCCTGTAAAGAGGCTCAGTCAGTTTCTAGGCAACGTAGCTCTTCTAAATCCCTTTCATGCTCTCTATAGTATCCCATCCAGTGACCCTGCTAGAAGAGACTGGTTAGAGCAGCCACAGGCAGCACAATCATTTCTGCCTGCCAGGCTTCTTTGTTATTCAATGTTTTTGCAGGATGTCTGCCGTATAACCTAACAAGCCCCCATAGGAGACAATATCTTAGCTGATTCCCCTGGCAGCCAATCACTTTCCTACCACTACAGACAGAGACTTATTGGCAACTGGCTGCCTCTTCTTTCACACCACTGCTTGCATTTGTGTGCACATGCACAAACCCTGACAGAGACCAGACACCCTGATCTGCTCTTTGAACCTCTTCCTTCAGTGCCTAATGCTGCTTTACTGTCATTAATAGGGGATTCAGCTGATAGCTGTAACTAGGGTGCCTAATCTACAAAGATAAAGAAAGAATTTTTACTTTAATTAATTTCTTATTGCAATTCACCAGGCCCGTTGACACCTGTGAAATTGCTTTGGTCACTATAATGGCTCTTCAGAAATGGTGTTATTTTATAAACACAATCTGTTGCATAACTGAAAATTTGATTTATGGCATGCATCAATCCTACCTAATGGCCTTACTAGTATATTGTACACCCTTGACAAGCAATTATATGTTTATGAAAACACTTGTTGCTTATAATTATAATCCTGCTAATTTCTTCATTCCCAAAAGCAACATTAGTGTTTGCTAATGAACTGCAGATTAATTCACTCTGAATTAGTCTCTACCCCCAGTCTGCCCCCCGTGCATACTAGATGGCACTAATTTTACTTTGGGGATCTTAAAAGGATTTGTTGTTTGAGAGTAGATACAAATGGCCTCCTCTATTACTTAAGACTTTGGTTTATTTTAATCTGAATTTATTTATTCCACAGTGTTCTGAATTTGAGCTGAGAGATAATGCATTATTAAAGAAATATAGACAAATTATACAGATCAATACAAATAAATTGAACATATAAACAGTAAGAGTAGCTGAAGGCACTGTCGTTTTCTCTGGGGCATCTAATGGTATGAAGCTGGTAAACTGAAACAAGCTTGGGGGTCAGAGTTCAGTCCATAATGGTTTAATAGCCACAGCATTTAAGTACGAAACACAACACATTTTGTCACATAAGATTAACTTTGTACTTGCTGATTTCATTCACCTCTGCAATCTTTTTAAAAATTGAATTATGTTAACAACAGTGATCCTCCTTTTGCTTTGCACTTAACCCCCCTGCTTTTCATCTAAGTCTGTGTAATATCTGACATAATTACCATGTGACTAGGATTCACTACCTAAGTTATGCAAACAACTCTCAGAATTCATGATTTAAAACAACAGATTATTGCTTCCAAACTTTGTATCAGCTGCCAACTTCACACTATAATCCTTGATTCACTCTGCATGAAACCTTTCATTCTCTGCCAGCAGCTGCTTGCTAAGCTATTCCTGCCCTCCCTTTCCTTCCTTGGCAGATGATGTGTTAAAAAAAGTACTAAGTGGAATATGTGCTAGCTGCAGGTGCACCAAATGGGGCAAGCAGAGACTCAGAGGACTGAGACAGGATAAAGTTCTGCATCCTCTGTGGTGTTACTTTTAAATAATATAACAAAAGTCATGTACGTACTGTTTTGATGAAAGCACTAGGCAAGTTGACACCCTCTGCTCCCTTTTGATACCGGCTGTTTTTTAAATCAGACATGGTTTTTGCTGTTTAGTTCCATTAATTAAAGAAAGGTGGATTAAATGTGTTTGTAAAATACCAAATACATAAATTGTGAGCTTATTGTAACCCTGAGAGAATTCACATATATTCAACTAAATGAAGAAAATTAAACAAAAACATTTATCTTAGTGATTCCTAATTCTGGTTCTTCCATGGTAAACTTAAAATTCAAGTTACAGCATGACTGAGGTTTTTTCTTGAGAAATTACCAGATTAGGACTTCAAGAATCTGGCCCATAGGGGCCAGATTTTCAAAACAATTCAGCTTTCACTTTATGAGCTAAGTGAAGAGGCCAGATTTTCAAGTGCTTTCTATGCAATGGAATGACAAGTACTGAGTTCTACCAAAAATGAAGCTGCTATGCAGAGACTCAAAAAAGTGTATTGGGAATAAGGGGGCAGAAGATTGTTTATTAGTGTCTTTGTTATAAATCAGGCATCAGGTGTTAATTTTCACGGTTTAGTTATTCATACATCATGAAATTGAATAATCTGATGATGTTCACATTAGCCAAGGAAAAAACAAAAACAACTAGTGCTTACTATTGATATATTTTAAAGCTCAAGCACATGATACCCATAACCTTTCTTTTAGATTGCTTTTAACTGCAAACTAAAAAAAATTTGAATCTGAAGTTTGATTGGAATATAATATAATTTAATTATTGTTATCTGATATAATTTGGTTGCATTTTTGTTCTCTACCTCTGAAATTATCCAGACAGTACTTTTTAATATATTTTAATGGGAAACAATATATTATGTGCTGGTCTGAAATTTCATCCATCCTGACAGATTTAGGTTCTTTGGATCTACACTTTTTACTTGAAATTACTTCTTATGTACAAACAAATGATTATCACAGGCACAAGGTATATTGGCACATGTTTAGGTTTAAACAAAAATAGCTGTGCATTGACAGTGGCTTATTTTGTGAAAAAAAATCTATAAACATTATTAAATATTCAAAACATTCTGGGAAGTTACCATTCTTGTGAAACTTTTAAGCAGGTTGAAATTCACCTTAAATATTGTCAATCAAAAAAAATTGTCAATCAAATTGAATCTTAAATATGTTAAGATCCAATTAAATGGAGAATATAATTTAACCTCCAGGTAAATTCAGAAGAAAAATCTGTATTAAGTTCTTCATCTACTTTGGAAACATACCAAAACCTACAAATATCTGTCTCTGGTATCAGTCCTTTGGCATAATTCCATAACTGAACTTCTGAGGGGTAAGAAGTATATTTTTACTTTCTAAAAACTTGTTGTAGAAAAAATAATTTTCAAAGTTCCCCATTACAGTATGTACTAGGGAATATCAAAGTGATGGAAAAAGGGGTCCTAAACTAATCATACAAATTCATATAAATATCCAGAATACATAGTCACTGTGATAGTGGTTGTGTTGCTTTGTTGCTGTTATATCGGGGATTTTTTAATTTTTTTTTTCTTTTGGTTTTTTTTCTGAAATCAGGGAAAATTAAAATAAACAAATTTTTGGATCTTTGTAGGAGACCTATCTTTCTCTGTAACCACTGATAAAAATGCTACTGCATCTGGGAAAAATGTGTGAGGCATCTTGTATGTAAGCTAAGCTATCTTTGCAGCATATGCTGCCGGCACGGTTGCTTTTTCCTGAGTGAGTTTCTTTTAAGTAGTTTTTCCTGCAGTGAGTATAACCACCCTCACAGTGCAGGAGGTGAAGATTTTACTATGTGCCTGAAATTTGAAAGAGGTGAGTCATGACCCTTTGCAGGTTTTTATAGCATAGCTGCTCCGTGGCAAGTGTATGGAAATAGCGCAAAAGATGGTGTTGAAGTGTTTCGGATATACTGGATTTACATACAAGAAAACAAAGGAAAAAAAATTCAAGTTACTGCCAGTTATTTGAAGGGGAAAGTTCAGAAGGAACTCAGATTAATAAGTTAGTACATTCATAGAATTCTCCCAATCCTCAGAGGATGCTGCAACCCTAATTATATAAAATTCTGAAATTTGTATAGAGACTTATTTCTTTCCCAAGATTCATGGTGTTATGCTATGAAGTAGATGTCATACCCATAGTCATTTTCAGGTCACTGAATAATACCAAGTCTCTAACCAGTGGTTACATAGGTAACAATTTACACTGGAAACACAAGTATTAATTCAACTTTCCCTTTCACAGATGTGAACAGAGACTGCTCTTATTCTTATATTCCCTTATTCAGAGACTGTGCTTAGGTAAATATTCAACAGTTTTCCATTTTATCTGTTTTAACTTATGGACTTGGACTAGTTTTGGACTGAGGATTGCTGCATATACCTGGAAAGAAAAAGCATGTTCTGGCTTCCCAAGGAACAAATTGGTGTATTCATTGTCATCAATTTTGTTGTTATTCCTTAGTTTATAGCTTATGGATGTTTCAGTTCCAAATGTCCTCTTTGGAAATCTCCTTAAATATATTGTATTTAATAAAACACAAAGAAAATAAGCAAAGAATTAATGGGTATTTTTGCAGCTACTCTGTATCTCACTTTTCAATGAGTAGTCAAAAAAAAAAACAAACCTTTTCACCAATGCACAAAAGACAGCAACACTTATTTTAGTAGGCTCTTCAAATTCAATGTAGATTTACCAAAAATAGTTTACAAACATTATAGTGAGTAGCATGGTGTTGCTCAAAAGAGGCAGAGATTCTTTTATTTTATTTAGGGACAGCAGAAAGAAATTATAACCACGTTACGCCATCATAGATGTCTTTAAAAGGGCCTTCCCGGTTTTCTGGCTACAGATTTCTCCTGGGAAGAACCAAGTTTGAAGTCTTTACCACAACAATTAGACATGATGAACTGTAGTAATGACAAACTATACTTCAAATTCATGGATTATAATTAGTCAGTTGTGACTCATAAGACTGAGTGTAGCTACTAAATGTAACAAGTGACTCAGGCATTAGAGTGTCTCTCTTTTAGATGACTTAACACTTAATAGTGTCTGCAGCCCTAAAGGAGATGTTTAAGCTTCTCCACAAAATCTATAGAGAACTTACAGAAGCCAACAATTTAAAGGGAAAATTCTCTAAGATGTCTTCAAGGACTTAGCTCTTTGACTGCTTAGAAACTCAGAAGACTCAGCTTGGACTCACATTTTATGTGTGGAGAACATCCTTATGTGTGTCATCCCTTTAGCACATAGACAAGAACTTCCTAGTATTGTCTTTTCATTACACATTGCCGCTTATACTATGGATTTTGGAAAGACTATATCATTTCTGTCTCCTGGCATTGGTTTCTAGAG
Organism: Peucedramus taeniatus; assembly: GCA_013400575.1. Classification (NCBI taxonomy): domain Eukaryota; kingdom Metazoa; phylum Chordata; class Aves; order Passeriformes; family Fringillidae; genus Peucedramus; species Peucedramus taeniatus. Next base: position 15,135 of record WBNO01031632.1, on the reverse strand, counting down.
CTGGCTGAAGTTTAAAATAATAAAATACAGGTTTTTTTTTAAACAAATGTATATTAGATAAATGCAAGAGCTGTCAAAGTAATGAAATCTTTAATAAATCCAAAAAGAAAATTTTCACATAAATATTTTGTCAGCTTCACAAGTTCTTTACAATTGTAACAAAAAAAGATTAACATCCAGGGGAGGGGTACACCAAATAAGTATATACTTTTAACAAGTATCACAGATGAAACAGGCATCTGAACAAGAGTTTTATGACTCAGACTGCAGCATATTGTGTTTTTTGGATGGTAGGCATGTGAAAATCATGTCTTCCAAAAGAGGATATATAGTAATACCAGCACAATTAAATTCAAAGTTTTGAGAACAAATTAACTTGAATTATCAACCCATCTAACAAGTAATATTCATAAAACATTATTCTTGGGCATAATTTAAGTACTGTAGAGAAGTCACTTCTTTTTTCAAGGTGTTGGCTTATTTTCTTTTCTTGAAAGAGATTTCCATTATTTTAACATTTTGCCTTCATTGAATAATGTATTCAAGAGAGTTATAAATAATGGAAAATTAAATTATGAATATAAGAAATGTGATATTAACAAAACACAAGGCATTAATTCTAAAGAAAACTGTTAAATGCCAAAAACCCATTAAGATTGCAATCATGGTACTAATTAAACTTACAGAAGAAAAGTGGTGCAAAGCAGCCATCTTTTTTTTTCTCATATCTGCTGCTTTAGACATAATCCAAGCTTATAGAAAGTAAGACTATTCAGGATCTAGCAACTTTTTCCCTCCTGTCCTTGAAATTGTTCCTTTCTCTGTTTATAGACAATGATAAGTTTTTTAAAAGTTGTATTTATTAGAATGCATTCTCTGCCTCTATCTGTATAATCCACATGTATAAAGGCCAATAAAAACTATTCTGACCAACATTCTGGTACAGATTTATAAAAGAAGAAAATATTAAAATATGTGTTTTTTAGGACAAATAAATCCATTTTAACCAACTTTCATTACTTGCCCAGTCTCTGGCCTAGCTTCCTAAATTTAAACAAAGAGAGAAGAATTGCAAAATATAAATAGCTTAGAACTAAGTAGCACTTACTTTTTCTAATAGGGTATTGCAAATACTAATTTGAATAAAGTGCCCCAAATGGGAAAAGGAGTATCACACAACACAAATTTTGGTGAGGTCACTCAATTTTAATTGATTTTAATTGAGTAAATAGAAAGAGAAGGCTTTCATCCAGATTTTTCTTCACCTACCTGAGTCAATTTTCTCCCTTAACCCATCCTTCCTTTACATTATCAACACCTTCTGTTTTAAAAAACAAGCAAATAAAAAAGAAGCTAATCAATACAAAACCACCATAATTCCCTTTTCACATCACTTTTTCTCATTTATTTAGACACAAACCCGTATGTAAATAAACACCAAAGTCATTGCTATGACACTAGATTTTTCTCCAAGCCCTTGTGGATGATTTGCTTTCATCAAGCATTTCAAGTTGTAATGTAGGGGCTGTCATAGGGCATTGCCCAGCAACCCTGAGCATGGCAGGCTAGAGATCTTTTGGAGCAGCCAGGAAGCAAGGCCTACCAGGCAAACTTATAGCCATGACATGCCTCTCATAATTCAAGTCAGGATCAGATTCAAAAAAACAACAAGGAAAGTAAGGGCATACTTTACCAGCCCTGTTAACAGCTACAGTGCTGATGCAGAACAGCTTTAGTTGGGACCCAAGTGTGAGAACTCACCTCAAAAAGAGTGTTACTCCCAGCATCTTGTTAATGGGCAAGGGAAATATGCCACACACGTATATGTATATATATATATATATATATATATATAAACAAGTTAGACAAACACATCTGGCCGATTAGAGAAATTTCTGTCATAAAACACGTAAAACAAAGCTACAGATCAAGAAATACTGAGACAAAATTGGTCTGACGTGTCAGTCTAGAGCCCTTGCAGACTCATAAAAGCTTGCTGCCTGTTACTAGCAGCAGCAATGCCAGGCTACAGCAGCTCCTAAGTGAAAAGGCACATGGTTATAGAGTACTGCTGGCAACCCTCTGCAAAGCAAGGAGCTGCCTCCACCCGGGGCCCTTCAGACAGATGAGCAGGATGGAGAGGAGGAAGATGTACTTGGAGCTCTGACACAGGTGGGTTTGTTTCTGGTTTCAGGTGATCCAGATCACATAGGTAAGTATGGTGTAAAAATTTCAGCTAGTGGAAAAAAGAGAGAATGCAGAAATATTTACTAATCAGCCTGCTATAGGGAGAGTGGGAGAGAAGAAAAATGCTTTAAACAAAGGATTAAATAATCAGCTTCTAGTACCTAGGAGATGTTGAAATATACACAAAACCTGGCATTAGTACAATCAAGATATTTGTAACAAACCTTATTTCCTTTTACTGGTGAGATTATTGCTCTTGTAGGAAGGTTGTATGTGTATTACATATTTTTTTCAAAAAGTCTTTAGTATAGTCTTGTGTAGCATTCTCATAAGCAAAATAACAAAAAATGGTGAAGATGAAATCATGTGTAACTGAGTCCCTTGCTAAACAAAACGGAGAGAATATTAAAAGGATGCTTATTTGTGGAATATGGGGTTATATTTGTTAAAATTATAATGCCTCTGGGTTTTGGGTCTTACGATCTAGGAAATGGATCAGATATATAAAAATCATACTTGTGATACCTGACTAGTAAGAGCAGAGTGTTCTTTTGGAATGGATCATGGTCTGAATAGAGTCATGGAATCACTAAGATCAGAAAAAACCTACCAAGTCACAGAGTCCAACCTTTGAATGAACACCAACATGTCAACTAGACCACAGCACTTGATGACCCATTCAGTTGTTTCTTGAAAAAAAAGTTTTGTTTATCCCCTTCCTTACTTCACCAAGAATTGAAAATGCTGTCATTTTGTGGTTGCTATATCCAAGACAGCCTCCAGCCACCAGGTCTTCCACCAGCCCTTGTAAATTCATAAGCAGCAGGTCCAATGGGGTCCCACCCCCGGTAGGTTCACTTGACAACTGTGTCAGAAAATTACCTTCTACACCCTCCAGGAGCCTCCTACACTTCCTCCTCTCCACTGTGTTGGGTTTCCAGACATCAGCAAGATAAAGTCTCTGACAAGAAAAAGCAATCATAAAACATCAGCCAGCCACTGAAGTATAGAATTCTTCACCTGCCTCTTCATGCTGGTTGGATGCTCTATATCAGACTCCCACCAGGATATCTGCTTTGTTAGCCCTCCCCCAGGTTCCTACCCAAGGTTCTCCAACCTTCTCATCACAGTCCTTGACCTCTATACAGTGAAATACTCCCTAACAGATCGGGGATATTTTGTATTTGTGGAAATACCTTGGCTTTGGAAAATTAAAATTGCTATGAATTCAGGCAAAAAATGTGAACTTTGAAAGAGGTTGACATGAAAAGGTAAGAGTATATCCAAAATGAGATAATATATATTTGGGGAAGGTCACTCTACTGAATGTGGGTTGGTCTCAGCAGGAATTTTTAGGGCTGCTGCATATTCAGAATTTAAAATAGTGAAGGAAGTCAAAAAGAGAACAAAAGAGGGGAGGATGTTTGGAAAACATTAACAGTAAGGTAATCAAATCCAAATTTTTGTAAGAAAATATAATGTTTCTAGTAATTGAAAATCTATGGCAGGATTCAGTTGCTTAAATATTAATGTCTAGAGCCAATTAAAACAGCCCATGTGTCCTGCTTAGCTTCCAGTAGCTCTCTTGTAAGAACATCCATTTTCTGTAGTGTCATATCTGTTAACCTCATAAGAAAATCCTAAATGCTTTAGAGGATCTGAAATGACACAGCTATTCATAATTTGGACAACTGAATGTCTCTCCAGTTCAAAAAATTACATGAAGAATACAAAAGTTTGAATTCGTTTCAAACACGAAGACTTATATGATAAAGACAGGAAAGATAAAGGTTTGAAAACAGCTTAGAATCAGTACTTCTGAATTCTATTTAACAGAGGTTTGTTTGTTGGTTTGGTTTTTGGCTTTTCCTTTTTTTGTGTGACTGTTTTTTCCCTTTTATTTTTCTAAAGATGCCTTTATGCAAAAAATCTTTGAGTGGTCCAAATACTCTTTAGCTGTCCAGGTGCTCTAAATCTTGCCCAGAACAGAGCAACAAATTCAGTGATATATGGCAAAATTTCTATATATTTTAGTCTGTGATTTTCATTAGTAAACTAATCTCATATATCTGACTGATTAAATTAAAGTTTAATATTTTCATTGCAATTTCATGGCAATGACTGCTGAGCTTTCAGCTCTTCTGACTTTAAAATTAGTGTAAAATAATTTCTCAAAAAATTTCTTCTAAAAGTGTGAAATAGCATGAAGTACACACTTGACGAGCACCACAATTTAAATGCTACTCTGCTGAGAAAAAAAACATATCCTGTTTTAAAATATGTACTTCTGATTGTTTAGCAAGAGTAGGATTTAAGTAGAAAGCTGTAAGTTTAAGATGTCTTACATATATGTCCAATTATGCTGAGAATAGAAGGGAATCAGGTTTTCCATAAATAAATGCACTTTAAGACAGGAATACAAAACTGGAGGGGTGTGGGGGGCTGGGAGGCAAAACAAAGTAAATAAACTTCAGGCAGTCATTCTTTTCCCAGCACTTTTCATGATTCTTATCAGGAAGCATAGCCCCAAATCTTGCTGCAACAGCTTTTGTCCAAATGATAGTGTTGTCTTCATTTCAAACTAATGGCATCTGGGTGCAACAATTCTTCTGGTAAGTCTCCCTGAAATGTTTTTTGTAGCTTTTATTTTTACTTGTAACACAAACTGTGGTATAGAGAGCGTGAGTTTGTTCATGCTTTTGTACAATAAAATAAAATTTATTTTGGATTTCAATAATTTCAGTGAATGTGAAACTGCCCTAGATGTGGAAAGACCTAAGCTAAATTGAACTAGGAGTTTAGGGGAAAACCTGATTGAAGTGCTTCTATCTTTTGCTTGGTAGCAGTGAATATAGTTTGCACTAACTATAGGTTAGGGAATGCTAGAATAAATCTGCCTGCAGCCTTCCACTGAATTTAGTGAACCATTGATTGAATTGACTGTCAGGGTTTTTTTCTTACTGCCTTTATTATGAAGAGTTATCCCACAACATACTGGAAAATGCTGTCATTGATGTGTATTGCACATGTAATAATCCCATGAAATTGTCTTGTTAATATATTAACTTACTAAGAGAACCTGCAGAAAGCACCTCTGCATGCTGTGGGGAACATAGTTCTGATTCCCATCTCAACAATCTGGAGGAGAGGTTCTTCCCAGCACGCAGACTTTTATAGAGAAGAGTCCAAATACTTGGTAGATAGTCACTTTGGAATACCGTGAGAGGGAAAACAAATGCTGAACTTGCTTACAGTTTTTCTAAGTTATTTATTTGTTTTGGATATTAGAATCATCTAGGACTTATACAATATATTAAAGAATTGTATAAAACAAGGATCCTACCTGGAGAAGAAAGCTTCCCAGAACCTGGTCTTCAACTGTCCTCTTGACTTCACAACTGTATTTGTCCTCAGAAACAAAATTTCCAAGATTAGGCAATAAATCAAAGCTGACCATGACTGAGTAGCAGATGCAAATGTGTCATTACTTATAAACATGTAAATTACTGGCACGGAATTAAAAAATCACCACACACCAGAATAAGATCATGTACAAAATGTGCTGGAGTTCTCTCAGTGGTTATTAGGCTTTCACCTAAATTTCTCAAAAAAAAAAAAAAAAAAATCCTCAATTACCTTCACCTCTCAGTGTTTGTTCTCAATACAAAACTAACTTTTTTTTTAAAAAAATCAAAACAGATAGGCTTTAAAAGATTGGTCTGGAAAATAAAACAGCATCATCAGATTTCAAACTCATAAACTCTGGAGATAATAATTTCATAGATCATGGTAATTCATCTCATCTTTCTCCTTTAACAGAATTTTGCTATCAATCCTTTTCTTTCTCCCAGTCTGATTAACGTATCTTGTAACATCCACAGCATTTATTCTAAAACTTGTACATAGCTTTGAAGATTGTTTCTTCTTTTTCCCATGGCAGAAGAGCTTATGGATCCAAAAGCTTCCCTCTTTTCTCAAGCTATACCAATTGATCTAAAAAAAGATACTTTATCTTCCTACAAGTTTTACCTAATTTGTATCCTTACACTGTCACAGCTGCAATCAATATAATTGACTTAACACGTAAGTTATGGTAACATTAAGTGAGGATCATAATGTCTTTTTTAATGCATTTTGCTAAAGTTTAAACACTTTTTGTTTTTCTGAATATATCTGTCTCCAGCAGTTCTAAGACACCCATTCCTGTTATATTAACTACAGTAGTCAGCCTTTTTAATAATCTTCCCCAAACCCTTTTCAGATGAAGAAATTCACTGGTTTTTATGAGTTTAGATCAATGATAGATAAGAGGTGTCAGGTATTTGCTCAAGTTTACCTAAAATGCCTCTGGACAAAAGCAC
>WBNO01031629.1:0-15792 GCA_013400575.1 Peucedramus taeniatus | reverse complement strand
CCAGTTTATTTTGTGTGACTCTTAGTGATTCTGCATTGTTAGTCTGGTACATTTCTTTCTACTTTAGTATTTTTATCAAAAGATTTCAATTACATATTTCGTTTCTTGAGGCTGCAAAAAGTCACCATTTAGAAATAACCTTAATTTACCAAATACAGTGTAGTTAGTAAAATGTGGTTTTGTAACATGGAAACTCATGTAATTTGAAATAATTATGTTGTTGAGCACATGTACAACACTATAGATATTTAACAGGTCTATTGTAAGTATATATAAAAAAAAAGACTCAAACCATGTATTAGAAAATCCTTTTATGCACTGAATTCTTAAGGCTACAGCTACTTCACAAAGATATCTTATAGAGTTACAGATTCTACTCACACATGCAGTTTATTCAGGACTCTCATAATTTACAAGCTGCCTCTTAAAAAACATAGTAATTGAAATCTTCCCTTCAATTTATATGTTCATACAAGTACACTAGCACTGTAAATGTTTTATATCCAAACTCATATTACATTGTTGAACATTTTAATTTTTTGTGATGAGAAGATACAAAGATGGCTTTGATTTTTTTCTCCCATGAAAGCCCACCAAGATTATGTGTATTGAGGCTTGGAGCATTCACTGCTCTCTTTGCTATATGCCTAACATTGTTTATATTATTTGACCTTTAAGTCTCTAGTCTAAAGCAATAAAATGAAGGCTTCCTGTCTTATTGATTTGGTAAGGTCTATTTTCACACAAATAAAATGGAACCCAGTTTAATAAAATGCACTTTTAGCCAATGTCTGCAAATGAACCTGAGTCTTGACAATTCTGGAAGAGGTCAACCTAGAGTAAGCAGTTCATATCTGTGGTAAATCAATTTCCAGGACCAGAACACTGGACACTAAAGAAATCAGGAGGGTTTTTTTAAGAGACTGGCTTGAACCCTCCTTAGCCAGAAAATAACGTCTTACCTAGGCAATGAAATTTTTCACAACTTTTCAATTAAAACTTGGCATCCACATAAGCAATACATTGCATCCTTGCAACTGACCTTATTGCAGGAAGCATATATAGAACTAACTGTAGGTTCAGGTAGCCTGCCAGCTCTTGTGTGAGTGTGAAGGATACACACCACAAGTATTTCTGGTGGTGTTTGAGATCTACAAAGAGCCTCATTACCATTTTTTCTCAATAAGGAAATTGCTGGTTGCCTAATGATGTTGGTAATCATTCAGTATACGTTTTTCATTTCTAAGTACATGTACCTTAATATTAATGGAGCTCTGCTTACGTCTTGTACTTCATGATGAATGAAAACTGCATAATATAACAAATAACTCTTCCATTTTCTAGAATATTAAATCTGAGAAGGAATGGAGCTAAATTATGTCCTGTTTTACAGTACCTCCCCAAACAGCAAAGAAAGAACCATCCCCATGAGCCATGTGATTTGCATATTGAGGCTTCCAGAAATGTTATTTTCTGTTTCACTAAGCTGATTATCACAATGTTTCTTCACAGATCATGCAGTGTGTGGGGACAACCCTGCTTTCAAAGGTCTGCAAGTCTGCAGCATTGGAGCAGGGGAGCTCCATCTGAGCTTAACTCACTGCACTGCTCTTCCATCCCCTGTGGCTCAGAGAGGAGTACAGTTTCACACACTTTCTGCTGGCCATCCCCAATCATTACAGCAAGAGCTTAGCTGTTGATAGGAGTCAGAAAGACTTGAGAAATGTAGAGTGACAAATATGGCAATTTTCCCTCAGACAGTAAAAAAATTATATTAGCATATCTACTGACAGGAAACCAGGGTTCACACTCTTGTCAGCCTCTTGGAAGAAAGGACTCAGAGGAGAGCTTGCAACTGCCCTCCATGCTCTGAGACCTGTGCCCAGCTAGGATTTTGGAATGTTAGTTGATTCCTTTAGGATGCTTGCTTACAATGTGCAGGCAGGCTTCTCTTCTGACTACATATCAAGCCTAGTTTGGTCACAAGAATTTTAGAGATAGATTTTCTTTGGCAGATTTTCTTCAACAGTTTTTCCTATTTGAAAGTTCTTTTCTTCAACATGCCTTTTAAAACTGCTCTTCAAATGCATCCAACCGTTCCTTCAGTGATAAAGACACACACATGGCACACACGCACACAACTTCCAGCGCTATTGAAATAAACTCACTAGGAACAATTTTCTGCAGTTTCTATTGTTATACTAATAGCCATGTTCAGGCTCCGCATACCAGATCCTCCCTCCCTCCCTCCCTCCCACAGGCTCTGTTCTGCCAGGTGCTTGCAGGCAGAGCTGCCATGAACAATGGAAAGTGCATCTCACTGAAACTTTGGCTATGCTATAAATCAAGTGTCTGAAATACATATTGCTTTTAACACTTTCAAATGGCAGCAGCTGATATACCACTAGGTGTGTATCATGTAGCATTATGGGAGATCAATGTGTGGGCAAAAGAAATAATTTCAGTTTTAGGTCAGGAAATAAATTAGCTTTAAATGGGCTGAATTTGCTCTATAGATTTAGTGCTGTTATAACTAGTTGTAAAGAGACCGTGCAAAAGCCTGACAACTAAAATCTCATGATTTCTATTTTCCCACTCTGACTAGAAAAGCAGGCAAGTTAAATTTTCTCATGAACAGCTATGCTTCATCTTTCATAGAATGGTAAAATCCTTAAATATGGAAAATATCCTCAAAATCATCAAGTCCAGCTGTCAACAACCCTTGTTTGTGATCAGGCTACTTTACTTTTTATAGCAATCATCATTTCAAGTGTGTTGATATTTCATGACTGGAATTTTATCATGTCATTCTTTTCAATATTTATAAATAGTCCTTTATGACTTGATGTGGAAATTTTGTTGAGAATTTCCAGGAAGTGGACTTATCTTCCCAGCTTGATTTAATTCCCTGTGCATATGTCAATCACTTCCTGAGATTTTTTTTGTTTCAGGCTATTTATTCTGCATATCTTTTATCAGAATATGGGACCTCACCTGCCCATTTAAGTAACTGGACTAATTCCTATTTAAGCTAGAATTTAATGTAGGAAGATTTTGTGTCTTACATATTCAGTGGCTCAAATGAGAGAACTAGACAACACCATTTGATTTTATAATTTATGCACTTACAATTCAGATAACACTGGATGAAGTCTAGACTTAGCAGTTCTTTGCAGATTTAGGACAGACAGTGAATTAAAAAGAACATACCAACAATAAGATTAACAAAGATACCACACCACGAGAAGGTCCAGGCACTGAGATACCCTCTTTACCCCACATACTGCAGACCATGAGGGAAGTCACTAGCTGAGAGAGATGTAGATGGGATACAGACCTCTGGCACATCAATATTTCTGAACTAAGTGGGATAGTTCTGAGAAAGTGTGAGGTATAGGTATAGTTTTGAGGTATAGGTATAGTTTTGAGGTATAGGGAAGCCTGGGGTAAGAGCAGTCATCTCCTTCATGAGAGAGGACTGCTGATTCTATGGACACCACACCCTTTGATAGCCACTGCAGAGTAGCTGCTGGAGCTTCTTTTTTGCGTCTCGTAATAAACTGGAAATATTCAGGCACTGTCTTCCACCAGAGTTCAGCAAAATCAGTTAGGTGAACTCTTTAAGTTAGTGAAAATTTATGTTCAAATAAATGCATTTTCTAAAAGACAAAAAGAGACTGAGAAGAAAAGAAAGAATAAAAAGAGACAAGAATGATACATCAGTGATGGACTAGTCTCATTTGCTTGGTGCATACGGCTGCATTCTCTGCTCTTTCACTTCAAAGCAGTAGGCCTACCTTTCATTCTCTGCTATTCCACTTCAGAGCAGTAGGCAGGCATTCACCACAGTATCCAGGGAAAACAGAGAGGGAGTCACTCTTTGAATCAGATTGGATAGCTGTACAAGTTAATACAGAGTCATGAAACGATCCAGCTCTGAATGTCCTACCAAAGAAACTCTAAAGTGATTTTTTTTGCTTCCGTTAATATTTTGTTCCAACCTAGCAGTGCAGCAGTAATTTTTAGCTCATCTTCTATCATCTTTACAGAATACATTTTTTTCTTAGCTTAGCAAGGACTGAGTTTTTTTATTTAATATTAAAGAACTAATAAATCAAATTTACACATGAAACAGTACAAGTTTTCAGGTTCTGCTTCATGAAATCACCCTAGAGAGGTCCTGTTTCCACGGGAGATATTTCAGGTAGTGTGTATAGGCACTAGTATACTATTATTAAGACAAAAGCTTGCAGGATCTTGCTGCAGGACAGAATGTCAGTTTTCTTTTGCTCTGTCTTGCCTTATTAGATTCTATTATTTATAATGTGATTCACACTTGAGTCTGAACCTGTGCAGACTAAAAAGTGTGTTATTGCGTACAATTATTATTGTCCATATTGTGTTCTGACTGTGAGCATTCCACATGGGGATGTAAGGGGTAAAAAAACCACTTCATTATCCTTACATAGAGAACATAAAAGCCAGCCTTCATCTGCTGAGTGGAAGATCTGCTTTCTTACCTGCTCTCTTGGGCTTGCACATCCATTAAGTAGTCATTGGATAAAATACAGAAGCAGTCCTGCGAGCAGGCCTGTGGTCCCTTACATCACAAATGAGTGCCCTATTCATAGGGCTAGAGAATCACACTCTTGTGAGCTCTTTCTGGCTGAATAAATCTTGAATTCCTTCTGCACTGTGGTACATCTTAAGCAGAAGGGGTATGTCTGCCCCGGCAGCTTGTATTCTGATTGCTTTAGTAGAAATGTGAAGTACAGCAAGGGAGTGAGATTGAATCCGTGTGTCTAGCTGGTTTTCTGGAGGGAGGGTTGGAGGGGGAGTCTTTCTGTTTGTTCTTTTTGAAATAAAAACTTGATCCATTGAGCTGCAAACCAGTTTTTGCTCTGGTTGCACTTTAGATCAAAACGTCTGACAGAACAATACTTTAAAAAGATGCAAATTCTGTTAGGGAGTGTTAGGCTCACTAAAGCTGCACACAAACAGAGTCTCTCTAAGGGAAAGCTGGGTGACTGGGAAACTTCACAGTACTCCACAGAGTAGTTTATGAGATTCAGACACCTCCAGAGACAGCTAGCAACTCAGAATAGAGCCAGAGTTTACAACTTCAGTGTCTCACTTCTGTCCTAGTCTTACTTCCTTTAAATCCTTTACTATATTTGGCCCTGATGCAGTGTTCACTTCCTTAAGGAACATTATGATTTTGTAGAAGAAGTATAGCAAATTGGCAGATTTAAAGCCATACCCCCTCCAGATAAAAATAGCTGGAACAATCCTTTCTTATTAAATGTGAAACCTGATTTTAATTTTCAGCTATAGCCTACTGTAGAAAAACAATATGATTAAATGAATCATATTCTGCTGTGACTTAAATATATTATAAAATTTAAGTGAAAAATGTGGTTAAAAGTAACGAGGTCTCTGATTTAAAGTATGCAATATTTGCATTCTTATCTAGACATTAGAAAAATCTGCCTGTTGCATAAATATATATCAGAAGCAATAGAATAAAATAGATGATTGACTGTGATTAATATCAGATATGGCATATCCTAGGACTTTGAGTGAGAAAGTCTGCTGCTTAACAGAGATGTCTCTGAGACAGAAATTGAAAATGTTAGGAACAGTGTTATCTGAAAAGTGAAAAAATACTGGAGTACAATACAAATCAATATTAATTAGTTCTTACAATGATATGGTGATAAAACTAATATTGTCATAAACAGAAATTGTGAATTCTTAGCAATTATTTTTTAAACAAATGGATAGGGTAAATATAAAAAAAATCAAAATTAATTATTTTGTGATATACTTTTTCACTGTAATAGTAATTTACAACTTTATCATGCTTTTTTCATATCATTTTACTGAGAAGTTAAGAAATATTTTCGTAAAATCTTGTTCAAATTTCATTAGCATTTTAAGAACTCTAAGAAAAAATCATGCAGTTTATTTGTGCACATGAAGGCATGTTATCAAGAATTATATACTCTTGCACCTTCCTGAAATAGGCTTTTCTATCAGAAAAGCATGTAGGAAGGTGCAAATCAAGTTGGGAGAAACCCTTGTTGCCACTTTAAATATTGCAGGATCCTACATGAGATAATATTTTTTCTTAAACCGAAGTTTCTCTTTCATTGACCTACACTAAAAAGGTATTTTATCTGTCCAGGTTATATTTTTATAAACATTAATATTATTAGTATGCCAATTTTAAGACTCATCTTCTACATGTTTGCCCATTTTGCAGGCAGAACAGGTTTCCGGTCAAGCATAGTAGTCACATGACTAAAATACTGAATGGATACATCTAATGTTCCAGGAAAATCACATTTCTGCATGAAAATTTATATTTTTTTACACAGCTAACTTACATCTTTGTGTTTCAAACGTAAAAGATGGGATGACATCCAGAGGGACCTGGACAAGCTCGAGAAGTGGCCCTTGGGAATCTGGTGAGGTTTAACAAGGCCAAGTGCTGGTGCTGTACCTGGGTAGGAACAACCCCTGGTATCAGCCCAGGCTGGGCATGAACAGACCCAGAGCAGCCCTGCCCAGAAAGACAAACGTGTCCTGGGCTGCATCCAGAGCCCCGTGGGCAGCAGGGCAGGGAGGGGATTCTGCCCCTCTGCTCTGCTCTGCTGAGACCCACCTGGAGCGTCCAGAGCTGGGCTCCCAGCACAGGAAGGAAAGGGACCTGTTGGAGTCAGGCCAGAGGAGGAACACAAATATGTAGGGATGGAGCATCTCTCTCATGAGAAAAGACTGAGAGAATTGGGATTGTTCAGCCTGAAAAAGTGAAGGCTTCAGGACAACCTGGTTGCAGCCTTCCTGTACCTGAAGGGAGCCTGCAAGAATGATAGAGCAGGACTTATTAACAAGAGCTTTTAGTGACAGGACAAACCTACTGAAAGAGGATAGGTTTAGATTGGATATTATGAAAAAAATTCTTTACTGTGAGGGTGGTGAGGCACTGGCACAGGTTGCCCAGAGAAACTGTGGATGCCCCACCCCTGTGTTCAAGGCCAGGCTGGATGGAGCTCTGAGCAACCTGGTCTAATGGAATTTGTCCCTGTCCAGGGCAAGGAGGTTGCAACTAGATGATCTGTAAGGTCCCTTCCAATCCACACTATTCTATGATTTTATAGTATGATTCCACACTGAGAAACTTCAGGAATGCTAGCAGCAGAGCCATTCTCCTCATAACTCTACTGCTACTGACTGGATACTTCTCATGAAATTCAAGTAGGTCTTACTGAAGGGAAAATGATTCCATGATTGTAATTCCTGAAAAATTCCTGAAAATTTTAGATGATGAGATGCATATGACTTTTTCCCTTCACATTTAACCATGTATGCAAAATATATTTATTTTTATTCTGTTTTATTCTTATAAAAAAGGGGATTTTTTTTCTGATACTATAAAAAATGCCTAGTTTTTTTGGTATTTGCTTAAGTGTTTGGTTGTGTCTCTCTACTGGTACAATAAAAACCAGCTTGTTATTATCTGTCTACATATTTTCTTTTCAATTTCTCTGATGCTTCCTTCCTGTCTTACGAGAAATTTCAGGTTTTAGAAAAATCTAAAGTCAAATGTTTAAATCACAGGAAATATTCATGTTATTAAAATATCCCTTCCTACACTGATTCCAAGAATTTATGTGGAGTTGAAACATAATGAAATAACAAAAACAGATGTAACTACAAAAGCTGAAATCTTCAAATATCATAGCAATCCAAGATACATACTCATCCAAGTGAGATGGACTGCCTTTAACTTGCGATCCTTCTAGTAAGTCTAGTAATGAGATTGAAAACGTAATAATCCATAATTAAATAGAGAAAGAAGTGAATGAAGCAAGCACCATTTCTCTGCATATTTCAGAGTGGATGGAAGTGTTGCTAGCAACAATCTAGATGAGTTCTGGCCTACATTCAGTCAGTTACGTCATGAGCTGGACAGAGAACAAATCTGATTCATATTTGTTGTTCTTACTTTGACCACATTAACTGCAGGCATAATTAAGTTTGAAATGAATAGAAGACTCTCCCCCCTCCCCCCCCCCCACCCCAGAAATNTAAAAAAAAAAAAAAAAATTGCATATACCTTATTCTAAGCTTATTGCTTGGTATTCTCTTGCTGCGCTAACACATTTCTATATTCTTACAAAGGCCACAGAAAAAACCCTCACTTTGGTTTTAGAATTAAATTTCCACCAATAATAACAGAATGATTTATACTAAGGATTGCCATGCCTTTCTGCTATACTGGGCCTAAAGGCCATAATGCCACAAAGCAATTAGCAAGTTTATGCTTCTGTGTGCCATTGGCCAGGACATCAGGACTTGTAATTGCAATATGCTGAAGAGTCTTAACTTCTCCAAATCTCAGCAGGTCAGGCTCCCAGTTTCTTACTTACATGAGCCCAAATAAAACAATAGCTCCACCAAGCCATTTTTCACTTCCTACAGCTGGGCAAATGGTCGTGTTCTGTGTGCCCAAAAGATTCAGCAAAGTCCCAGGGACACATAAAGATCAGTCATGGTTTCCCAACAGCCACAAAACATACACATAGTTTGTGTGCTGGATTGGTAACAAGGAAATAGCAGCACAGAGAACACTGTGATAAGAATAAGAAAACTTTTTATATAAACAGATGGTCTCACAATTATTTAGCTAATCTGTGTGCAGAATAGAAGAAATCTGGGGTAGCATCAAAGATATTTTATTGCATGTTTACAAACATTTTCATCCTGGCTAAAGCATATCCTATTTTGCATATTCAGGATTTTTCCTAAGTTCCTCTTATTACACAGGATATGCAGTTGCCAGATTTAATATGGATATACATTTGATTTGGCTTTTCTCAAGGATTATGCAATGTCTTAAATCGTGCATGTGGTTCTGCACTATAGACGAACAAAAATTACAGAATAGATACAAATTTTCATTCATTTTAACAATGCTGACACTTTCATACAAAACCAGAACATTTATAGGGAATTCAATACTTCTAATTACAGATTTACATAATGTTTGTGATAAATATGTACTAAGAGGAAAACCTATTCTGTGATTTTAGAATAGGCTGGTGATTTATGTTTACAGTTCATATGTTCATTAACGTTGCCTCCTTTTAATGTTACCCTATTTGAGCACCACTCTTTTATGTGAAGATATAAACTTGTTTCATCACTGTACCTTTCTATATAAGCAGCTGCCTGTCAGCAGCTTTGGATACATCCAAAATCTTGCCATGTCGGGATGACCCAGTTCACTAAAGAGCCCTTTGCCCAAGATGGGAAACAAGGAAAAGGTTTGGTTTATTTGCTTAGAGCACTAACAATGACAACAGAGATAAAAAGGAAGAAAATCAGAGACATATTATTCTATATGTCATATAAGTGACAGGGAATTTTCTTTCTCCTTTATTTTCTTTCCCCTTTATTTTCTTTCCTTTCACTTTGCCAATTAAGAATCAAAGATATGTGAAAAATTTCCTATCCTTTAAATGACAGAACTGCTTCTCCTCAATAGAGAAATTTTGAGCTCCTGTCATTATCAGAGAAATTTGAGCTGCTGTCACTCTATCATGGTATACAACTGGAGAGTTTTATTGCAAATATAGTGCCCTAATGCAGAGCAAGTCTTAAGTCAGTAACAAATTCATGCAATGTAGGCTGCATTTTAGTTTCTGCTATTTACACCACTGACTGCTGATCTCTGCAGACTGTGATTGATGTGCCGCTGATGCTGCTGTTCTGCCTGACAGTCATGCAAGGTAAAGATATCCCACTAAGGTATAGAAGAAAATTTGAGCAGAAATATCATACAGAAAAATGACATTAAATAAGCACTCATGAAATTTAGCCACTTCCAAAATTTGTCTGTAGGCAGAAGTGAGTTTCTAAGTGTTGAGTGGACTCTGAGAATAAGGCATTTGACAAGCTGACCTTTTCAACAAAGGTCAAATGCATAATTTGGGTAGCATTGAGTGTTTCTCCACACCTACCTCACCCCTTCTTTCTCTAACTTGATTTTCTAGGTGTCTTATTTGAATATTTCAAGAGATCAAGATAGACAAAACTCAATTACCAGCACAGTTTTGAAAATGTTCTATAGCCATATTTTTATCAGCTGTTTAAACTTAACTGTAATTTGGACATCATGGTCAAAAAACTCTAAAAGCTTTTGAAGCTTTTTCTTCTATATGAAATTTTGAAGAGATGACCAACTGTCTTTTGAGAAAGTATTTAGCTACCATAATACTTTAATGACATATTTAATTGGATCACAGCTTGAAGTGGTAGCTAACTGAGTTTGCCCTTTGCTTTAACGTACCTAGGAATCCTGATCTATATTCCTGATTGCTATTGAATTTTCTAGATTTCATTATAAAATCAATAACCGTTGCACATGGTAAAATAGTTTACAAGAACTGCAACATATTGTGGACTTCTGAAAACATACTGAGCTCACTGAAGCCACCCAGGCAGCCAATTAGGAGAAAACATCTATTAAGGAAAAACGGGGCAGTCCCATTGACTGCTATTGATTTTCTCAGCCCTGTGAAAAGACAATCAATTAGATAAAGAAGGCTAATGTTACAGCTGCAATTTAATAACCCCTAAAGAAAGGAGGAGGGCTATTGATTCCTGACATGGAATGCAGAGCTTATTGAAATATACTGAACTTCACCTGTCTTATAATCAGGCCTCGAGGAAAGAAGGTCTTTTTGGGACTCAATGTAACTTGTGGCATAGAATCTCAACTATTAAACTGGCTTGGTGATGTCAGACCTAAGAGATGCAAATGAAACAAAAGTTTAGAGGAAACACAAGTCCAGGGTTGAATACTAAATCACAGGAGCTATTGAAAGACACTGTTTTGGTGAAGGTTGTTTCTCTTTTTCATACAGAAAGCACCAGAGTACCACCTGTCATTTTCAAAAGCAAAGTCAGTTTTGCCAACCACCCGTGAATGACAAATAAAGCTTTATATGAAACACAAGGACATATTATGTGCTATTGTGTGTTCTGCTAAGTGCTAATTTATCTGGCTTGTTCTCTTCAGCAAACACACGCACAGACACATGAAATAATCCATCTAATTATGTAGCTATTTAGGAGATAAACAAAGCAAGGTGTTTTTGTCTGAAACAGAAGGTACATGATACAACAAAGGTTTCATCAAAACCTAACACAGTTAATGAAAATAAATGAAGTGGGGTAGCTGTAACAATTTTCGAACAAATAAACATTTTCCAGTTTTATATTTAGGGTAGACCCAGCTGCCTTTCATAAATAGTTGAGTACTTTCTTTTATTTTTTGATAGTCCCTACTTGGAAATGGCTAATAGGCCTTGTGGCTTTCCACTATAAAATCTGGTTTAAAATAGCTTATATAGATATTTCTTTATGTTCTTTTTCTATTGCCTGTATTTGATCCTTTCTCTGTCATTATATATATGCTTCTTTTTTTACCAGTAGACAGCTGCTATTCACAATAATTGCCAGGGCAGTCAATTATACTTTAAATAGGCCCACTTGAGGGCAAATGAGCGTATGGTAGTCTAAATTGTGCTGGAGACATATTATACACAAAGACTGTCATTTCAAGCATCTGGAACATGACAAATATTATTTGGAAGCAGTGCAGTATACATATAGTATGTGTATTCTATATCAGTACAGCAATACCCAGTGACTGTGTATGCATGCTTTGCAATGCAGGTATCAATCTATCTATCAATATCTCTCCATATACAAGTATGAATTTGTACACAGAGACACAAACACACATGCATATATAAAATACATACAAATGAATGCCTAAACTGGGTAGCAAACACCTGATTTCCTGAAATGCATGCCTATTTTTACAAACATAGAGAGAGAGTAAGTGATCCTTTGTAACAGGTATTAAAAAATATTGACTTCTCCCTAATATTATAGAGTAGTGTAGAATTGGAAACAAGCAATATTCACTTAATTTGTCAAATTAGTTAGTAATTTTTCTTTCTTGTGAGAGCATGCAATATAAACACTCTTGCTTTACTAAAGCGATAATATAAAGTGAGGCAGACTAAAATAACATTAAGATCAACACAGTTAAAGCCGCATAAGAAATGTGCAAGGAAAGTCAAGACAGCACTGCTTTCAAGATTATGTGAATAATGATTAACAAGCAAAAAATCTCAAATATCAGAGTAGAGCATTTGGGAAAATCAAACAAGCAACCTAAACCAAGCAAAGTATATTTAGTAGGGTGATTTATTTTAATACAGAAACAGCCTTAAAGTATTTCAAAACAGCAAAATTTTATAGTTAAGGAAATAAGAAAAAGAACTAGAATTAATTCCTACAGTGCCACTAAGTTCTTCCAATATGACAATTTACATGGCAAGGACTGATCCTGAGAGATGCTGAGCATTTTCTGTTAGAACCCCTGAGATCTCTGGTTACTGAGCATCTTTTAAGATCAGGATGATCATAATTGCTGAATTCCACATGAGAAAGTAATAAAATCCATCACTGCATTAATGCATTTATAGATAAGATGCATCTTACTGTATCCATTCTCTAAAGGAAGAATGCACAAAACTGGCCCAAAACTTTGCTCTGTAGGTGCTCCATTATTGATAACTAAAGCTCTAGCTCAAAATAGTCCTTTGTTTTTAATTTATATATTAAAAAAACAGCACAGTACAGGTGTCATGGTAGGAAAGAACATGAAAAATATACATAAGTTTGCAGATGCAATTTTAAAAAATGGATTAAAAAAGTAGGGTTAGGAAGCGAGGTTCATTACCAAATCAGAACAGTGTAAAAGGCAATTAAAAGCTGACAAAAATAGTGCATTTAGAAATATACGCAAGCAAAATATGTGTTTGCAAGGAATATGCTCAATTGAGATTTCCTTTCTTGCAGACTTAATTAAAAAATTTGGATTATCAATGTATCATACTCATAGCCAGTGTGTTCAATTTGCCTTTAAAACTTTGTAAAAACCTCACGGTCTCTAAGGCATTGGCCATTTTACAGCTGAGAAAATGGTCAATAACAAAATTTTTCAAATTAGGCATGTGTTCCTTCATGATACAATTCTATTTCACGCCCAGTAAAGGCAAGATGTAAGAAAGAGCTTGACCAATTTTGTCCAAGTTTCAGTTCAGGAAAATCCTCCACTCAGCCATTACTTGGTCCTGTAAGCCCAAGTTCAACTGATGATCCATATTTGAGATTCTGGTTCTTCTTCCGACACTACACTTTTGATAGGACCAAAGAGCTCAGCATTTTTTCTGTGACATAAACATATTGGAGCACCAAATAACAGCAGTTGTGTTTGGAAAGTTGTTGCCCGCCTGCTTTCTTTTATTTATAACTCTGCACACAAACAATCAGAATTTTGCAGGCCAGAAATCAGCTAGTTTTACCCTTTAAACTGGAGTGTTTTGGTATGGGAAGAGGAAGACCTTACCTCTGATCTCTGCCCTCAGATTCTCTTGTGTATTTTAAGTGACATAGCCACTGAGGAAAAACAACCACCCACAAAACCCATAAATGGTAGTGGGAGAAGAAGTTTACCCCAGGAGACCTCCATGTTTACATGAATGCCAGAACCACTAGGCAATGGAAGACTGTTTATTCACACACCCACTTCTCTCCAGAGTCTGTGCACAGCTGAAACTGGAAAGGTAATTGTAGAAGGAAAAGTCTTAATTTCAGAAAAAATCATAGTTATTTTTCAGTTACACTGTAAATAGTTAACAAGACAAATAACTAGGTGCATTTATTTTTCTTTCGGTGTTGAATAAAACCTAGGAGAAATATGTCTTGAGAAAAATCTCTGAGCAGAGAGAGATAAAAGTATTAGGATGTCTGTATGTCACAGTCAATTAGAAGGTTACCTTCTTATCATTACTGCTTATCATAACTGAAGGAAATGGGCCCTCCTGATTGGCAGAAATTAGTTAAACCAGCTTAGACTAGATTCAAGTGCCATCTGTTCAGTGCTCTAGACATACAAATTATGAAGTCTGTATTAATGACTAGAGAGAAAGTAACTAAAAGGTTCAAAGTATTTCTCTTTTGATGGAAAGGTTCAGTTCTAAATCTGAAAAAGGCTATTCTGTTCACAGTGTCTTCTGGTCTTTATAATTCCTCCTCTATGTGTTTTAATTTTGCTTTACAGTGTCGACAAATGGAGTCAATAAGCATAACAAGGATGGTGTAGAAAATTTTCAGTTGCTAAAGAAGTGCCCCCCCCTATGTTGGGAGAGGATTGGTATAGCCCAGGAGACCCTTGCTAGTCTCATGGAGGGATATATTTCTAGAGACTGTCCAATCTGCAACATACAAATAAGCAGGATAGAACTGGAATCATAGAATCACAGAATCGTGTGGATTGGAAGGGACCTTACAGATCATCTAGCTGCAATCCCCATGCCATGGACAGGGACAACTTCCATTAGACCAGGTTGCTCAGAGCTCCATCCAGCCTGGCCTTGAACACTTCCAGGAATGCAGTATCCACAGCTTCTCTGGGCAACCTGTGCCAGGGCCTCACCACCCTCGCAGTAAAGAATTTTTTCCCAATATCTAATCTAAACCTATCCTCTTTCAGTAGGTTTGTCCCATCACTACAAGCTCTCATAACAAATCCATCTCCATTCTTGCAGGCTTCCTTCAGGTATGAGAAGGCTGCAATTAGGTCATCCTCAATTTTTCAGGCTGAACAATCCCAATTCTCTCAGCCTTTCCTCACAAGAGAGATGTTTCATTCCTCTAATTGATTCGGTGGCCCTTCTCTGGCCTGACTGGACCAACAGGTCCCTGTCCTTCCCATGCTGGGAGCCCAGCTCTGGACGCTCCAGGTGGGTCTCAGCAGAGCAGAGCAGAGGGGCAGAATCCCCTCCCTGCCCTGCTGCCCACGGGGCTCTGGATGCAGCCCAGGACACGTTTGTCTCTCTGGGCTGTGAGTGCCATGGCCGGGGCATGTGCAGCCTCTCACCCACAGCACCCCCAGGTCCATCTTGTACAGCTGTTCTCAATCTATTAATCCCCAGTCAGGAGTTACCCTAATGAAGGTGCAATACATTGCAATTGGTCTTGTTAAACCCCATGAGATTTCTGTAGCCCGCTTGTCAAGGTATTTTTTGCTCATAATAAGTAAGCATTCTTGTAAAGATTACTTGTTTTAAAATATGAAATTCTTTTGAGGAGTATGGCACACTACTGTGGGCAAGAATTTACAACTGTGCTTAAAAATATTACAAATGATTTTGTTTCATCTCCTTTTCTGGAGAGGTTCAGTACACTGATGAAACACCAATGAAGCATGTCAAACATATACCTGGCTGTTTGTGAAAAGAAGACTGAAATGGAAAATTACTTTGAATAGGAAAAAAAATCCTCACTGTGATTTCAATATCACCATAGCTAAGTAATTTTCCTTGTGTACAAATATAGTAAATTTCTTCATTCAAACCCATAGAATAAAACAACCATTCCTTCCTCAGTTCCAGTCTTATATTACTACATAACAGAATGTTCTTTAAAAAATGTTGCCATGTTATGCATAAACAATGCTTACAAAGAAGTAAAATATGAGAAAGGTGTATTTGAGGATTAACTAGTAAGAGTTTTGTTTTAGATAGACCATGTTGGTGCTGATTGTAAATTGAGCAGATTGTGTAGTTCAAAATGAAAAAAAAGTGTACGAAAAATGTTGCTTTTGTGTTCTGTTTGTAAATGGTTGTCTTGGTTTGAAAGACA
>WBNO01031628.1:204-11407 GCA_013400575.1 Peucedramus taeniatus | reverse complement strand
GAGCTGTTCAAAAGCAAAGGTTCTCATTATCTATCTGTGAAATCACCTTCTTCCTGGAGGCACAGGATTTTCATCACTCTTCTCTCCTTCTTTGTTTAAACTTCTCATAGAATCATAGCTACTTTAATGTCTGCTTACTTTAGCATGGAGGCCTTTGTTCGATATCTACAATTTGAACACTTTCATCTCCCCATACCCTCATGCGTTATAGGGAAAAAGAGTCCTTCTCCATATCTTTACAAGAGGATTTCAGCATCAAAACTAAAGGCATCTCCTCATCCCTCCCATCTGGGACTTGACTTTTTTTTCACTGACTTTGATGTCTTTATGTTGTCCCTCTACATACTTGCATTTTATTCCTTTCTCTCACTCGAGGGAGGATTGAAGCACTGAAAGAGTTAATATCTCGCCCAGGGCCTGCACATGGTCATCTGACCCAGGCCGCAGGGCTTGGTAGGTTTTGGCAGGGACTTCGGCTGGTGGGGGAACAGCTAGGATCTCAGCAATCTGGCCAGAACTCAGCAGCAGCAGGCTGGGGGAAGAAGGGTGGCTTCTCCTTCCCTCTGCCCAGCGGTTGCGGGCGAACCTCCACAGTGGTAGAATCTTGGCTGAGCTGACCCAGCCTGGCCTTGACCCCCCGCGGCCTCACCTCCCCTGCCCAGCAGCCGATGTGGAGGGGGGCCCCAGTGGGCACCCCGGGAAGAGGGCCTGGGCCCCTGGCAGGCGCCACCCGACCAGGGCCCGGCCCCTGTTACCTGTTTGCCAATTTGAAAAGAAAGAGGAAGTTCCTGGGTTTCTTTTGTCTTTAACATGTGTTTTTTCACAGAGGCTTGTACAGCTTTCCAGTGGCTGGAAGCTTTGCATCACTTCCGTAAATGCCTCCTATGCAAAACCAGCACAGGTACACAACGTGTTTCTCCATCCCTCTGCAATACCCACCATGTGCAACCTGGTCCCTGAGCAAAGACAACCCCACAGATGGGTTTGTCTTTACTCGAGGCAGAATTAATCCAGTCTTCCCTAACAGATCTCTAACATGTGCTACTGGGACCTTGTCTTCATCTGCTGTATGCAGGGGCTCAGATTGGACAGGGCCTGCTTGGTTAGTGAAGCTTCAGGTGTTAACTAACCAGGTGGCCTTTGCTAGATGCAGCATCCAATTTTTGAAAGTTCCCCCACCCAGTGCCTTTAAGGTGGTTTTTAACAATCTGTATCACTGCTCCACTTTGCCTGCAGCTGGTGCATGATAAGGCATATGGTACATGCACTCAATACCATGTTCCCTTGCCCAGGTGTTGATAAGGCTGTTCTGGAAATGAGTCCCGTATTCTGATGGTGTAGAAATACAGCTAGAAAGCTGAGCTGGGAGCACTGTTCAACTCATGACAGAAATGAATATGTTAGCATTAATAGGCCGCAAGACTTGCCAACAGAAAGCAGAACCCTGAAGAAGGAATGCAGAAGTTAACAGCGTGCTTGGTACAATGTGCTTGGTAAGCAGAAATTATATAAGACCATACATACCTGCGCTAGTCTGTATGAGGCTTTGAATTAAGCAATGTTACCTAGTTCCATAAATGTTATAGTTGTGCTATTTTTAGTTACAGCTGAAAAGGTATATAAACTCAGCTGTGTGTATCAATAAACAGCTTCATGTGTGCAAACCATGGAGACCCCATCTCTTTATCAATCACCGTCAAATGGTGCCCTCATGTTGAGGAAGTGATGATCGCCTAGCTGAGTGACTCACAACAAGCCCTGTAGAACTAAGTGCTGCTGTGAGGAAGCAGGAAAGCTGGCCAGAGACTAACCCCTTTGGGATAAAGGAGGTGAGGTACCCCTCCGGGATATAGGAGGTTAGCTGCTGCAGGGGACAATGGGTCAGGGGATGTCTGCTGAGAAAAGAGACTTTTTTTAACTTATGTCTAAGCTGTTGTGACAGCATGGCAAAACTTTGCCCTCTCATGACTTAAAAGTCCTGTTATGATGGGCAGCAGCTGAGATACCAGGAGTCACCAAGTCCACAGTCTTTATGACAGATCTGTGGGACAAAGCAGGAATTAAGCTATGGGATTCTGCTACCAAGAGAAATAAAGCAGCTTCAGAAATTCTACCCTCCTGGTTGGTGGTTTTTGAGGTCTTAAAGGCTCAAGAAAAGTCCCAGGCTAAAGGGAATGACTGCCCTCCCTGTACAGCAGAAGCTCAATGTTCTTTCAAATCTGAAGAGACTGTTGCTAAAGTTAAACAGATTGGCGTTTGCCCCCCCTTTACAGCAGAGTCTCAGAATTCCTTACATTCAGAAGAGACTGCGTCTCTCCCACTACAGCAAACATGACCCACAGCCCTGGTACCTCCTCTTACAAGTGAAAGGGAGAGGGGCCCCTTGCTATCTGTAGGGGCTTTTGCTGCTGGCTACTGCCCAAAAAACAGTGAGGAAAATGAAGAGGAGGACTCCTTTTACTCTGGACCCATCGATCTTGACAAAGGGCCTAATTTATATCCCCCCGACCCTCATGATACCTGGGTCCACTTAAAACAACAAGCATTAAGGGAGGGACAATTTGACATTACTGAAAGAATTGTGGCACCAGTCATATATGTGGGACCCCAAA
The DNA here is from genome assembly GCA_013400575.1 of Peucedramus taeniatus. NCBI lineage: Eukaryota > Metazoa > Chordata > Aves > Passeriformes > Fringillidae > Peucedramus > Peucedramus taeniatus. The sequence continues at coordinate 8,795 of WBNO01031628.1, read as the reverse complement.
AGCAAACTGCCCATTGGGAACAGCTGTCTTTCCCAGAGACTAAAGAGCTCTAATGGGTAGCTACAGAGCACGGTACCAGTTCACCACATTTTGTAAGCATGCTAGATTCTGTGTTTCTGTGTTTGCTGCTCATATAATGACCCTGCACAATTTAAAAACTCTTGCTCAGCTACTGCTATCCCCCACTCAATACAGCTTATGGGAAAAGGAGTGGGAGAACGGTCTGTAGGACCTTCTTATAACTTATGTGGGTCATGCTAATCAGATCCTGGCGGACCTCACAATCAGTCAGCTTATGGGAACAGGACCGTACACAGATCCTGCCGCCCAGGTGCGAGACTGCTCAAGGGAAGCCCTTGATGGAGTTTGGGATGCAGCTCGCCAAGCCTTTCTTAAGGTTCCTGATGCAAAATCACCTCAGAAAGCATTCACAATCATTGTCCAGGGACCTCAGGAGCCTGACATGCAGTTTATCGACCGCCTTAAGCAAGCACTTGAACGCCAAATTGATAATTCAGACGCCCGTGAAATTTTTCTTTTAAAACTTACTGTTGAAAATGCAAACACAGACTATAAAAAACTCCTTAAGTCCCTGTCTAACCAAGAACCAACTCTTACTGAAATGGTTGAAGCATGCAGCTGTATTGGGACAATAGAACATAAATATGAAGCCATGGCCGCAGCTTTTGCAGTCATCAAAGATCCCTCTGGAATTCCGGGAGTCTGTTTTGGCTGTGGCAAACCTGGCCACCTTAAAAAAGACTGCTTTGCTCAGAAAGGAGCCAAGTCTAAAACCCCTGATGTATGTCTACGGTGTCATAAGGGTCACCATTTCACTAACCAGTGTCACTCTAAGTATGATTCTGAAGGTCACCCGATCCAGGGAAACTGGAACCACAGTGCGGGCTGGCGCCATGCTCCGACAAAAATGCCTCACCTCTCTGGGTGGACCAATGGCCCCTCCCACTACCTAAATTGTGCACATTCACTGACCTTGTCCAACAACAACTTCAGAAGGGACATATAGTCTCCTCTACCAGTCCCTGGAATTCACCTGTGTTTGTACTTAAAAAACAAACCAGCAAGTGGTGCTTGCTCCAAGACATCTGCAAAATCAGTGCTGCTAAGGAGGACATGGAAGCACTCCAGCTTGGCCTCCCATCCCCCACCATGATCCCTAGAGATTGGCACTTGACAGCCATTGACTTAAAAGACTGCTTTTTTGACATTCCTTTGCATCCTGATGATGCTCCTAAATTTGCCTTTTCTGTCCCAAGCATTAACATGCAAGCATCCCTGCAAAGATATCACTGGGTGGTCCTTCCTCAAGGCATGAAATGCAGTCCCACTATTTGCCAGTGGTTTACTGTGAGGTTCATCAGCCCCATTCACCAAAAAATGCCTGCTGCCTTATTGTATCATTACGTGGATGACATTCTTATTGCATCAGAAAAACAGGAAGCCATGGAGAAAGCCAGAGCCCTGGTCGTTGCTGCTGTAACCCAAGCAGGACTTTGTGTTTCTTCTGAAAAAATCCAGCATCAACCCCCTTGGAAATACCTTGGCTGGTGCATTAGGACCCAGAGTATTTCTCCTCAGCCTTTACAGATTCAAACAAACATTCACACTTTGCATGATGCCCAAAAACTTTTGGGTTCAATTAATTTGGTTTGTTCTTTGTTAGGAATTTCAAATGCAGACCTGAGCCCTTTGTTTGACCTGCTGAAAGGGGAACCAGATCTCCTGTCACAGTGGCAGCTCACACCAGAAGCCTGACAGGCACTGCAACTGGAAGCTGATGCGATTTCAAATCAGCAAATGGCCCGATGGGCCCCTGAGTTGCCCTTTTCTTTAATAATTTTGAATCCAGCTAGGCAACTCCATGCTTTGATTTTTCAGTTAGACCCTAAAGCGCCTGACCCCTTGCTGATCATAGAGTGGATTTTCCTGCCACACCAAATGTCTAAAACTGTAAGCACGCAACATGAGATGCTTGCTTTGCTCATTGTAAAAGCTAGACAGAGACTCACCACACTTGCAGGTGTGGATTTTTGTTTGATCTGTTTACCTATTACTACTGTCTATTTACAGTGGCTGTTGCAGCAATCTGAAGTTTTTCAAATGGCCCTCACTGACTTCTCTGGACAGCTTTCTACACATATCCCGAAGCACAAGCTTGTGGCAACCAGCTTTAATCTCCTAACGCGACCCAAGAAAATCGAGGTCCCATTACAACCTTTGACTGTCTTTACAGATGGGTCTGGCTGCACCCCCAAGTCAGTACTGCTTTGGTGGAACACCGATCTCAATTGATGGGATTTGGATGTCACTACTCTTTCAGGTTCCCCCCAGACTGCTGAATTGGCAGCTGTTGTCCAAGCCTTTCAGCGATTTTTCACCCCTCTTAACTTAATAACAGATCCTGCTTACGTTGCAGGACTTCTGGAGTGAGCTGAAGCTGCTGTGCTAAAGGATGGGCCCAACAAGGAATTGTTTCAGTGGTTACAACTTGTTTTCCTTTTAGATACTAGACAGCACCCCTACTTTGTTATGCATGTCAGGTCTCACACAACTTTACCCAGTTTCATTGCAGAGGGGAACAGGCAAGCAGATTTACTTGCCTTACCTGTTCAACTGCTGGACTGCTTTTCCCAGGCAAAACTCAGTCACTCATTTTTTCACCAGAATGCCGCTGCGCTTGCCCACACCTTTGACTTGACCACATGCCAAGCTGCTAGTATCGTGGCTGTGTGCCCAGACTGCCAAAGACACTCTTTCCCCTCCACTGCAGGAGGCGTTAACCCTAGAGGACTTGAAAGCCTTCAAATTTGGCAAACAGATGATACTCATTTTCCCAAATTTGGCCAACTTAAATATATTCACTCCTTCATAGACACCTTTTGAGCTGACCTGTTTGCATCCTGCCACACTGGAGAAGCAGCAATGGATGTTTGTCATCACTTTGCAAATGCCTTTGCAGTCTTAGGTATTCCCTCACAAATTAAAACTGACAATGGCCCGGCCTATATTTCCCAGAGGGTTGCAAATTCCTTGCCCTCTGGGGGGTGACACAAAATGGGGATTCCTCATTCTTCAAGGGCCCAAGCTATAATTGAGAGAGCCCACGCTTCTCTTAAGCATCTTTTGTTACAACAGAAAGGGGGAATGAGGAATGTTACTGCGGCAGAGCGATTACAGAAGGCATTGTATGTTTTTTAACTTTTTTAATTGCTCCGTAATGGATCCTAACCCTCCAAATGTAAGGCATTTTGGCACTAACCCTCAGTTAGAAGTAAACAGAAAGCCCCAGTCCTTATTAAGGACCCAGAAACAGGTAAAATTATGAGACCTTATCCCCTTGTCACATGGGGAAGAGGTTTTGCTTGTGTTTCCACAGAAAATGGCCTGAGGTGGATCCTGGTCAAAAACATGAGACCTTTCAGAGAATCCTTGAACACCTTTCCTGAGGATCCTGACCACCCTGGCACTCCCTCCCTGGTTTCCCCCACTTCACCCTCAGCTCTGCCTTGTCAGACCGCTGAGTCCAGATCCACCAAGAGCCTGCAGCCACCCGAACCAGCTTATACTTGACCCGAGGGGACTCATCAATCTCTCACCACTTTGTGAGCTACACGGTTGACTCGTTCCAGAGATAGCAGAAGTTCTAACTGAAGAACAAGTCTCTCTCCGAGAAAAATGGCAGAGACGGAGTGAAAGGAGGCTTGGACTTACATGTGAAAATAACCCTATCCCTTGTTTTATTTGCAGAGACTATTCCCACCAAGCGCGGAGTTTGTGTTTGCGTTATAAGGGCCAGAGAAAGTGGTACTGTGAATCAGAGCATTGGCATCAGGATTGCCCACAGTGTGATCCTTTGCGCTATTCCTTTGGTGATTGTGCCACTTTAAAATTGGTGTGTGGGCAAGAGTATGGCTGGCTTCCATATCAGTATTTTTGGGAGCCAGATCTGCTTTCTCAGGCTGGTCCTTCTGGTAGGATTCCTTCTCGACAGAGGAGAGGTGGTCACAATGCCAGCCCTTCCAGAACTTAATGCATGGCTTACGCTAGCTCAAGCTTTAAATGAATCCACGTTATGCCTATCCATGACCTCCTCCAGTGATTCTTTCCAGACTTGCCTAGTAGCCATGCCTTTAGAGAAAAGTGAACAGGATGCCTTATACAACATGACAATGCAGAGGAATTGTACTGCTCCAGATCAAATTGAGCCAGAGTGGTGGTGCAATGATAAGTATTGTAAAAAGAATAGTACACCAGCTGGATGGTATTTTGCTAATGAAAGAGGCTTAGGAGTAAATAAAGTTTGACTTTTTTACTCTTTCTCTGCAGCCTCAAGAACTGGACATTTTTTGATCCACGCAGTCTTTTGAGTGTTTCTTTCTAAATTATACAAGTGGACCCTTTATTGAGAAAAGGTTTGGCCTTGATGTTTCGGGCACGGGAATTTATGCCAATGCTTCTGCCTGGTGTAATCATATCCTGCCTCAACCAATTTTACCTGGGAGTGCTTCTATTGGATTAATAGACAATATATTTTTGATATGTGGAAATAGAGCCTGGAAAGGAATACCAGGAAGGGCTGTAGGAAGCCCTTGCACTTTTGGGCGACTAACCATGTTTCACTCCTTCCAGGAAAGCTTACCATCATTACACAGATTGGTGCGAGCAAAGCGTAGCACACACACATACAGCCCAGATTGCGATGATAATGTCGAATCCTGGAACATTGGAGCCTGAGTGTTTGCCTCAATTATTCCATCTATAGGCACAGCACATGCAGTAAAAACTTTAAATAACCTTGGCTGCTGACTTGCAAAACAAACTAATGCTACTAGCTCTGCTTTAACAGGCTTATTAACAGATGTTGATAGCATGAGGCAGGCTATGCTGCAGAATAGAGCTGCGATCGATTTTTTGCTTTTGGCACATGGACACGGTTGTGAAGATTTTGAAGGCTTATGCTACATGAACCTTTCTGACAACTCTCTGTCTATTCATGCTAACATACAGGCCCTTTGAGACAGTGTAACCAAATTAGGAGTAGTAGAGGATAGTGACTGGCTTGGACACATATTTGGGGGATGGGGGCTTACTGGCTGACTTAAACATTTAGCTAAAACAGGAATTTATATTTTAGCCATATTATTGCTTATGATGATTTTTTTTTCCATGTGTTCTACAATGTGTTCAGAGACAGATTGATAAATCCACAAAGAAAATTTTACCGGTGGAAAAGAAAGGGGGAGATGTAAGAATACAGCTAGAATGCTGAGCTGGGAGCATTGTTCAACTCATGACAGAAGTGGATATGTTAGCATTAGTAGGCCGCAAGCCTTGCCAACAGAAAGCAGAACCCTGAAGAAGGAATACAGAAGTTAACAAAGTGCTTGGTATGATGTGCTTGGTAAGCAGAAATTATGTAAGACCATACATACCTGCACTAGTCTGCATGAGGCTTTGAAGTAAGCAATGTTACCTAGTTCCATAAATGTTATAGTTGTGCTATTTTTAGTTACAGCTGAAAAGGTGTATAAACTTGTTACTGGATATCACATACCAAGCCCCGGGATTGACTGACAGGGGCTTCTCCCAATCAGAGAGATTGCTTCGTATGAAGCTTCGTATGAAGCTGCAAGCATTTCACTGGCCAGATCCCGAGGGGGCGTGGAGTTCAGACCAATGAGAATATCCAGACCGGGTCTTTCAAAATGACCTTTATAAGGGGGGGAGGGGGGTCGTGGAAAATAAATCTCTCTGTTGCCACACGAACATCTGGGGGCGAGTGTCTCCTTGCCCCTCACACCCCCACATGCGATCTAACACGTGGTGATCTCTGAAGTGATCGGGACTCAGCCATAGCCTGGCACAGGGCAAAGGAGACAGACAGCGTAACATCTGGTTTTTGGTCTAGAACCGGATTAATAAACAGCCTGAGAGCTGTGAATTGGGGTAAAACCGGGACTGCAGGACATCAGAGCCTGGATCGGTGCTTGGAACCAAAGATATACAGCCAAGAGCTGGGAATCGAGGTAAGACGCAGGGCATAGGACGTCAGAGCCTGGATGGGTGCTTGGAACCGAAGACACACAGCATAAAAGCTGGAACAGTGTAAAAACCGGACTTTCGGTGAAAAAACAGGACTCACTGGCTAGACAGTGGTAAAAAAAAAACCTTGGCAGACAGCAGAAAATACTGCGAGGCTTAAAAAACCTATTTTGTGGACTAAAATCACAACCAAGACCATGAGAGCTTGGATATCAGGACCAAAAAACACCGTGATAAGGTACTGATTTTTTCTTTCAAAAAAGTGGGATTTTTTTCCCCGGGGAGAGGGGGAACCCCGGCAGATGCGGGCATTATCCTGGGAGCCGGCGGGATTAATTGCGAAATCCAACCATGTGGAGAGATGGCGACCACCACAGCCCCGGCTTCTCCGAGATACCCTGTGCCCTCCCCAGACTGCAGTAATCACTATGCAGCCAGTTTGGGCTACCATATCTCTTACCCAGGCGGGCGCACCATGCCACCTTGCTCGGGGAGAACAGACCACGTGGTGGGTGCTCCTGCCCCCTCACGGCTTCCAAGCCATGCGGCCACTCCGACCCCTCCCGGGAACCGGAGAAACCCCCGCAGCTCTGTCCCACGTGATCTATGGGATCCGCCCCGTAGCCTTCTCGGCCGGCCTGGCAGCAGCCCCCCATCCAGCTGACGTCACGGGGAGGGGCCCCGCCCCCGATCCAGCCTCCGTGGAACACAGCCACACCTCCGGAGGGAGCGGCCCTCCCACCGAGCCTGCCTCCAAAGAAGGCCGCAGAACTTAGGAGCAGAGCATGGGAGAAGCCTTTGCAAAGGTCCCGCTCGGAAAAAGGCAGTGCAGGGAGACAGGCGGGGGTGTGTTACCGCAGGGGCAGAGAGGGTCGAGTCTGCCCAAAGAGGTTGAGTCGAACACACGGGTTAAATATCTCACAGCAGCTGAGGTCAAGACACACTGTCACCCAGACAAGCAAGAAGCCAGCAGCTGCTTGCAAATGGAAGGCAAGAAAGCAGACACTAACTTTCCTTCCTTATAAAGCACTACAACCATCTTACCCCTGATAAATTGAGGTTTTCATGGTACAAAAACTCTAATAAAGACACTGAAAAGTTGCCATACAAAAGTAATGATAATGTACAACTGTTTGTAAAATATGCATTAGAACTCACGGTACAATATTCATTATGGATGTTTGCGTTTATTAGAACCAAAATCAACAAGCCCATAATCAGTAAGGTGTTATATTTCTGCCTCAGACTATTAATGCTGTGTATCAGGGAAGAATTAGTGTGTGTATTATTATGTATTTTTTTCATACTCATACTAATTATTGTTGCAGTATCTCATGAAGGATGGCTAAGACCCTGGGGGTGTCCACTGAAATACTCATAGCAAAATTAATTTATCATAGGCAAATTTCAGTTGCAAAGTTCTTCACCTGAAGTTTTGCCACTTGTCATAATTTTAAAAAATTGAAAGTCAATTAGTTAATCACTAACAAAATTTATAACTTCTAACAAGGCAAGAAGAGAATATTGATTACACTGTTATTCATGTTTTAGAAAAATTCGTTTTGTTTTGCACTGGATATTAATACAAACTTGTTTTTGTGCAGGGAATCTCTCCCAGCCAAGTCATTGGCCTGATCAACCTATGAACCTGGCTGGTAAAGATGCTGTGCAAAAAGCTAACCCTTTTTTTTTTGAGACAGAGGCTTCATCTGGAGTAGCCCTCCAGGTTTGCTCATAACGAAAAAGGGACCTTTCAGCAACCCCCTACCTTACTAATACTGTTAAGAAATGCATGCTTTATTTCTCTTTCTACTTATTATACAAAGAAAAAAGGGGAAAAAAGGTTGGGGTGAAGGTACACCCCCCCTTTTTGAGTTTTGGGTGGTGTCATGTTCTCATGTTTTATAATAAGTCATATAACAGTACAACATTCCTATGAAATCCAAGGTAAAGGACACTGGACAGTATTCTGAAGTCTCTTCAACAGAACAATGGATAACAAATACACCTACTTCATGGACAGTCAATATAAGGACTTGTTTACCAGGTATTTTCCTGTTTACAAACTGTTTTTCTATTTACAGATTGTTTTCTTGGTGTTGGGTTCTTCGAGGGATAAATGGGTTACAGGTTGTTTTTAATAACTGGGCTTTTCTTTAAGGGTTAAATGGATTAAAGGTTGAATGGTTTTTGGTTTTTTTTAAGTTATATCATATAAGCATTGTGCCTGTGGCCTGAGTCCTCCCCCAACAAATACTGAACAGAAATGCTGCAGCTTCCATTCAAATTTGGCCATGCTGTCTTCTGTTGCCCTGTTTGGAGAGGGCCCTTGCAGATGAGTAACAGAAAACAAATTACAAATTTTATTAAACAAAGAAGGGAGATATGTTACTGGATATCACATACCAAGCCCCAGGATTGACTGACAGGGGCTTCTCCCAATCAGATCTTGTATGAAGCTGCAAGCATTTCACTGGCCAGATCCCAAGGAGGCGCGGAGTTCAGACCAATGAGAATATCCAGACCAG
>WBNO01031624.1:0-141824 GCA_013400575.1 Peucedramus taeniatus | reverse complement strand
CCATTGCAACCAAATTGTTCTAAAGTAAACCCTTCATGTGTATATTAACTGATCATCCAGTCTCCTTCCACTCTAATACAGCCCAAGGGATCTATGAACATGAACCTGGGTTACCCTCACCTTCTGGAGTCGGTTGTAACAGCCCACAGTATTTTAATTATAGCATCAACTCCTTGGGACATCGGTCTGCTAACTGGCAGCCAGCTTTAATGACAGCCACCGCAATTTCTTATCCAGCAAAATCCTGCATGGCCACTTATCAAAATAGATAAAGTCAATATGAGGTCTTGCAAAATTCCCTCCAAAAGATTAAAGGTGGTCATTCTGCTTTATTGGAACAAAGCAGGAAGAAGGCTGCAAGACAAAGCAGTTTGGATTTTTTTTTTTTTTTTGGGGTGGGAGGGGTTTGCATAGTATGCATTCAATAGACAATCAGGGGCTCTGTCACCTCAGCTTTTCAGAAGCTCTTTCCATCAGACAACATTTTCAGTGTTTTAGGTATAGCACTAGAGAATGAAATTCCTATTACAGCTTTAGAGTCTTTTTCTTCCAACAATAATTTCAGATTGTGCTGAAGGAGAGAAATCTGCAAGAAGTTTCCTTGGCTCTTTGCATTTTGGAAAGATCGTGTCTGGAGAAGTGAACCCACATAGAATCACAGAATCATCATCTGCATCAGCTGAAGTGTGTGGGTTTGTAATGATTTCACAGCACACTGTGCCCACAGTTCCAACTAGAAGATACAGCATTTGCCTTGGGTAAATGTACAAGTCAACAAGGCATTAATTCTCTTGTGAGGATTGGCACGACCTCTGTATCACTGTCAAAATCCCATTTTGCTTCTAATTTATGCCTTCTGAAAGTTTTTTCATTAACATGGTCATCTTGACATCGATTATCTGAAAGCCACAAACCATATCAAAAAATTTCAGGACTAGCATTAAGGAAAAATATGTCTAGAAATAATTTGGAACACTAATAAATACATGAAATATCAGGAAGGCTCAGTAATTCTATAATGACAGAATTACACAAGTCAGCTGGACAATGATGACATCATCTCTAGTTAAATTTCAGAATCAGAGTTTGACAGCAGCAGAATGACATGTCTGCATTGCTGGAGGAGCTGTTTCATACTTGTCTTGCTAGAAAAACAGGTTGGGATTTCTCAGATCTTTAGGACAGGAAGAAGTTACTGTTTCCCTGATGTCCTAAACAAAAATAGTTCCTTAAGGATGAGTCTAATTCTGCAATGTGAGCCTTGTTAAGTAGAAGCTTAGTTTTGAGGTCTTCAAAGACTACATTCATGAATAAATAAATACTTGTTGGTGTGAGTTAGTCTTACCAAGGCAGATAATCAATTTAGGAACAAATACTGGCCTTGCCCTTTATTTGCAGGGGTGCAAGAAAGAGGGTCTGAGCTAAAACATTGTTTCTAAATGCAGTTTGGAGGTGTCTTATGTAAGGGAGGAGAAAGGCAGGATCTGTGTAGCCCTTCAGAGGTGCACCATTGCTCTGTCACCTCTTTTACAAAACTGAAAGAAACTAGAGAGAATACTGAGCCTCACTAGCTTTGTGCTTAGCATGAGATTATCTGACCCATCCATTCTTCAGATATTGCTTTTCCTCCCACTTCCTCACTTTTTATGTGGGTTTTTTTTTTTAATACATCACAATTTTGCCTTTCCATAAAACCCATCCCTCTTTTTAATTGTCCCTCTCTTTAGTCACCCCAAATATTACATGTATATACATTTATTGTATCCATAAGGAATTCAAGCACTTTCTCTTGCTCATCCTTTTAAGCCTGGTGCTTGTAATCTGCTCTTTTCCAGACCTTTAGCTAATGATCTTTGTTCAAGGGTTTTTACCCTTGAACAAGTTCACTAAAGGCCTTGCCTTTAGAAGGGGTTTTTCCAGATTTGAGATATAGGCTCTCATTCAGTCCATATTATTCAGAAATATCTTTTTGATGTCTTAAGGCTTATCCCTCTGGAGTCTGTGGCATGTCAGAGGGCAGACCTGGGGCTGAGCTGGAGCTGTGACATATTCCTTCACACAGATGCCTGCTGTGGGAACTCAGATAGTTTCCTTCCCTGTATTAAATCATGGCACAAGGATAGTGCAAGTCAGCGTCTTTAAATTTCTTTGAAGCTTTAGTTCCAGTTCTGCATGCCTGTCCCTGTGAAAGCTTCTATTAACATCAGATGATCTGGGAACAAGTCTCACCCACAAACTGCATATCCTGAGCACAGACTCTTGTAACAAAGGCACTGTTGGAGGTTGGTAAGTGCTCTTCATTGTCATTCAGAGCTAAACTTCACAGAACCTTTTCTCACTTTATTACACAGTAGCTGGAGGTAAACCAAGTCTTAACTGCATAGAATTTCATGTTGTCCACCTTTACTGTTGTAATGTCAATTAGCAGATGATTTGACGATGCAATAGCAATCAGAATCATCTGTCTCCACATAAACATGAAAAACTGATCCATTTTTTTTAACTTCATTGTGTTAGCTTTAGGTCTCACTGATTTATCAAACACGAAGCAGTGCATTTCTGCCTCTGAAGTTGTCCCAGTATAATATGAAAAAAATCCTGCTTTGTTTTGTTTGGGGTTTTTTGTTGCTTACTGATTTGGTTGCAGTAAATAAAATTTCTAAAAAAAAAAAGAAGTTCCTGTAATTATGGGAAAGGCACTGGATAAAAATACAAGTTTGTTGCTAGGTTTTGTCCAATATCTTGAAACAGTCATGAGGTGTAAAGCTCTATGCCGTGTCATTTGGTTATTCTAGGTTACTTATACAAGCTGGAATTATTAGTAACTGTTGATAAATAACTGTGTCATCAGGTCAAAACCAATTTATTAAAAGATTTTGAACAATGAATGAGGGAAGAAGGGTATGGAGAAGAAACAGCAGGATTATCCCAACATAAAGGACTTTTAGTGCAACTCAAGACATGTGTGAGGGCACTAAGAGATTAGAAATCCTGATCAGACCCTCAGACCATTATGGATAACAATGCTGAGGGAAAACCTTCATGAGAAGCTGCCTGAGGCTATGCTGGTGTCCAGAACTATTCCTGATGGTCAGTACCTCAAAGTGCACACTGGAAGATATCACTCTGTTTTCTGAGATGTTCTAGTAGAAGAAGCACACAGGGAGAAGGCAAAAGCTACCACAGTTTGGCAGATTGGCGCTTGACCTTGTTTATTTCTATAACAGAATTAATCATACTTTGGTATTTTGGTTCTTTATACTAAATTAATTTCAGACTCTATGTATGGGTGGGAAAGGGTAAAGAAGGACCGTTGCTTTCTTTTATGTAAGTAGCAGAAATTCATAGGTTGCATGAGAAAAGACAGATATAGAGAATAGGTTTTTTAAAATATGGTGTAGGGCATGAAGAGCAGTTATTTTTATAGTCTCAAAGGACTGATTAGAGCTAAACAAAAATTAAGAATCATGATCCCTTACATTTCCTAGCAAAAGGGTTGAAAAGTGCTGTGCAGCATCTCTATAATTTCTGAGAGGTTATCAGTGGTACAACAAACCCAATATCAGATTAATCCTCATTGCTTTTTCAGCAATCTGAACTAAAACATTTTGGATTTTGGTCACTTCTGCAGATAAGGACAGCTTGGAAGAAAAACTTAAAAAGACATTTCCATAAAATTAGGCCAAAGAATCACAATATATTTTTCTTTCTGGAAATAAGTGATTGGAAGGAATCTTTAAAATCTTATAAACCAAAGAGTAGTAACAATTAGTAGGGTAGCACAGATGTAGCTGAAATTGGGTTGTGGATTTTCTTGAAGCTTTTTCAGTCTTGATAAGGTCTTACATTCAGTACAGATGGAGTTTCCAGCAGGATTATCTTTCAAAGCATCTGCAGCACTTAAAAGAATCTCTCTGTGTACACACAAATCATTTAATAAAGCATCCAGGGAAAATACAGCTCCCTGGATCCTGACACATAGTTGACCAGAAGGAAACTTCCTTCTCTAAAGCTGATTCATCTGCGAAGAGAAATGTATTTCTACCAATCAATGAACTAGAGTGATTTATTTTAATAAAGTCTGTATTTCCCCAGTTTTCTATGAATAGAGGGTTATTTATCAGTGAGTAGTGTTCACAACTGTTCTAAGATGTACACATAGATTGTTCTGAAGATGTACCTTATAATCTGCCATTGAAAATCCAGCCTGGGCTGCAGTGCCCCTTGGGTTGTATCTCAGAGGCATCAAAACTCCACATTGCCCCACCAAAAAGATGGCATTAGTTGCACATCTGTGTCACTGTGTTTTGGAACTAGAAGGTGACACATTTTTGAATCAGTTAGATTAAATGCTTCCAGATACAAAGCATCATTTAAAAGGGAAATGCATTCCCACAAATTATTCCAAAGGCCAAACCTTGCATGAAATTGAAAAAAGAACTATCAGTTTATGAGATAACAATGACTGCAATTATACAGATGAGGTTTTATGTACAACCAGTGTTATAGGTAATAAATGATAAAGCCGAATTAATAACCAAAAAATAGGTTTTTATTTCACGACCGAGATATGGTCTCCGATAGCCACGATCAAAGGGACAGCGTTGAGCCCGGGGTCGGTGCTGGGTGAACTCTGATCCGAACTCTACCGCTTTCGGATCCCCTCTGTTCATGAATGCTGTCTCCTTTGGGTTGGTCTTACACAGTTTTTTCCGCCTGGGGCAGAGGTTCTCCTGTTCTCTGTGCTGGGCTGGATAAAGCCATTTCTGGGAAGCAATAAATGCTGATGTTGAGTTACAGGAACCTGGCATTGGGATGCACATTCTTGATGACTCTGGCTATCTTGATTGTAGATACTTGTCAAGTATTCATCACTTGGGTGTTTCCTGAACTGTCCCGGAATGGGCCCATCTCCACTGGAGCTACGTCTTTTAGTTTGCTAATTAGGTCTTTTTCTCCGCTGCCTTCTGTAGTTCCGAAATTTTGTGAAGCAATCTTTTCTCCAGCTGCTGCTTGTGGTTTAAGACTTTAAGAATTTTTCAAACAGGCACAACTTCTTTCACATATATTTTACATAAGCACAAATTATTCCATAACGTATATTACAATCAGTATTTATGTGACCGAATAACAGTGATCTATTTACATATGTTGTGCATAAGTATGACATACACGGGCTTGAAAAGGACAGTTTTCTTATGAACATACTTCTCAGCATTTTTTCTCTGTTCTTCTGAAGCATCTGGTAGTGGATTCTGTAAAACTCCTTGTCAGAACCAGTCAGCTTTTTGGTTTGAGTTTAGATATCAAACCCCATTTTCTAGCTGCACATAAGACTGTGTAGGACTGTATAATGAAAGTCTGGAAGGAGAATTATACCTAATATTAATAAATAAATATAAATAAATAAAAATAATATAATAAATATAAATAAATAAATACCATCTACCCAGTGAATTTTCTTGGAAAATGGTAGAAGTAAAACATAATAGAAAATGCTGAAACAAATCCGTGTGTTGCCTTAGAGTCAGCATTCTGCACTGCACAACAAGAATTCCCTTTACTGAGACAGGAATACCCTTTAGGCTACAAGGACAGGTAAATGGACCAACAGAGCAAGACCAGCTCCTTTACACTCTTTATCAGTGATGCCAGTGTTTAAGTAGCACTTGATTGTTGCTGGGAAATAGGCATCATTGCAAATTAAGCTGGTACCCTCCAGGATCAATATGGAAAGTTTGGTGTAAAACTGTGCCCACTGGTACTGGCATTAGCTACTGCTAATGATCCCAGCTGCAGCATAACTGGTTGGCTCACTATTCAAGCTTCTGTGGAGGAAGCATTTGGGAGAAGTTTCCTTATTTGCAGCTCTCTGAGGCTGATGTCATGGTTTACTAGCATGGAAATACTCCCCATAACACATCGACTTGGCTTTAAGCTGCAAGGGAGTTTGGGACTTATGGGTTTTGCATTGTCGGTTCTTTTTATTATACAAAATATTTCCTACGTGTAAGTATCTCTTCAATGAATCACAACAATAGTTCTGAGCAGAGCTGAATTAAATACAGCATAAATTTAAACACATGTAATCTTTTTAGACACTAGCAAGATAATTTTCCCATTATTGCTAAGTGTGTTTATAATGGTAACAAACATTCCAGAAAAAAAAAAATCAGGTTCCATTTGAATGGATCATTTATTCTCTTTATTGTTTAAACTTTTGTTCTGCAAAGCTTAATTATAAGTGAATGTCTGTAATGGTGAGTTTTTTCCTCCAAAGTCTAGTGCTACTGAAGCAACACAGAGAATAAATAGACTCCACAACTAAGTTTAGTTATGAAGTGGGTATGTATTGGAGCCCCGGCACAAGTGAGATAGCTCTCATAAGGACTTGTGCCCCGAGCCTCGGGCTGTCCCACAGCTTTATTCACAAAGGTATTTAATATGTAAGAGATTGCACAACTTTCTCATGCATATTCAACCCCTGGCCCCGCCTGTCCTCGCCTCGTATGGTAATCAGATCCACGCCCTTCTGGGCATGCGCTGTTGGCTCTGGTGGTCCCACGGGGGTCTCTGGGGGTCTCTGAGGCCGAAGATTTTGTGGTCTTTCTCAAGGATGAACTTTTGAACTTTTTCTCCTCTCGCATGCGCTTCTTGGTCCCTCGGTCCATATCTGGGTATTCCATGGTCTTAATGAGCTTGGAGGCAGAGGGGTTTCTTTATCTGGGCTTTTTGTATCTCCTGATCTCCTCTTGGTATTGTTTTCTATGCAAGAAACCTTAGAAATTTGCATTTTCCTATGCC
Organism: Peucedramus taeniatus; assembly: GCA_013400575.1. Taxonomy (NCBI): domain Eukaryota; kingdom Metazoa; phylum Chordata; class Aves; order Passeriformes; family Fringillidae; genus Peucedramus; species Peucedramus taeniatus. Next base: position 135,020 of record WBNO01031624.1, on the reverse strand, counting down.
CTTTGTACCATGGCAGGGGTTTCTTAAGTTAAAAGGTTAAACTTCAACCCAGAGTTCTACAGACTATACTTTAAATGCTCAATTCATAATGTTATTTTAAGTAAACTCCAAAATCTCTATTTCACTACAAGGGCCTTGCAACAGCAGTGTGCACAGAGATCACAGATGCTGGTACTCCAACATACCTGGAGCCCGTGACTTCGGTGGGGCATATTGAGTTTCTTGCTGGGCTGAAGGAAACTTAACAATACTGGTTTTAACCTAAACATAAGTAAAGATGATCAATATACTGCTGTGCATGGGAAATAACTTGTAGTCCATATATTTGCCCTGTCCTCACTCTAACTTTCAGCATTGCCTTTGCTTCAGTGGTATGCAATGCTGCTCTTGGATTGCCATCAAAAACTGCTTATTAGTTTTCAGAGCAATCTTAAACTTGTACTCAGTCACACAAACGTGTTACTGCAGATTAATAAATTGTGCTGGATTAATTGTCTGTTCACAGACATAACAAATAGTTATTGATCAACACCCCTCTGCTTTTGGATTTATCCTGCAGCCTTGTCTTAGGATAGTCCCCTAGTTGCTGTGATAAATGCTTCATCTACTCAGCCTTTACATCAAAAGCCTGTAGAAATACTGAACATTCTGTTAAATTACTTAAAAATATGAACCAATCCATGGCTGAATTTCCTCCTTATTTCCTGGAATGAGCCACCACTTTGCAGGAACACAAGGGATGACTCCATGGCAGGTGTAGGATCAGGCTCATCCCTCCCTGGTAAGCAGGGCACCTAAGCCAGGAAGCCAGGAGTTCTCACTCCTACTGTGTTATCTCTGCAAGGTGATTTGAATTCTTATCTGGTGATGACCCTCTCTCTCTGCTGGGACAATGAGGCAACCTGAATAAGCCTGTGGTCCCAGGCTGGGCACCTGAGCTGCATTGAAGGTGGGTGCAGTGAAGCAGAGTATCACCCTGACCAGACTTTTTAGCTGTCTAAGCAGTTGTAAGTCATCAGTGGTACCCAGGAGCCCTGCAGAATTCCTGCTGCACACACACATAAGACAACAGCTGCTGACCTAAAGAGCAAGTAACAAACACTTGAGAATAGAGAAGGCCATTTTAAAGAGGGGATATGGCAGTCCTAGGAAACTTTTGAAGACTTTAAGTGCCTCAGAGGATGTGTAAATTATTCCATAAGCTAAGGCATAGACCACAGAGAGGCAGCTGTGAAGGAGCTTTTCCAGATTCTCCACAAGGACTGACTACTGAATATCATGACTACTGGCTACAAAATGGAAGTTAGAAGGTAGATCTAGTCTGTCTGGAGACAAAGGTTAAGCATTTTTTGCTTCTGTATTTGCAAGGTGATTTTATGGAGCATTTAGTATACTGACACGGTCCTACTGGTAATTAGAAAAAGAAGGACTTTGCCCTTGGGCACTACTCTTTTGGCCTTGTAACCAAGCTCAGTCTGCAGTTGTTCTTTGCAGAGAAAATAAACCTTGATATTCTTTACTTAAAATCGAATGCTTGGGCAAGATTTATCCTATGAATGTTACTACTAAAACTGTTTTCTTTCTCTTAAATTACATTGCAAGTGTGTTCTTGAATGCATTATTTGCTTTTTTACTATTTTATTTGCCCATGGTTTTCAACAATTAAGGTGTTTAGGAAAGTTCTTTTAGATTTAGGGGGTTTGAGTATTTTGAAAATTTGGAGAACTGTCGCCCTGATTTTTTCAAGTTTTTAAAGCCTTCTGATGTGTGCATTCTTGTACAGAACTTTCTCACACACTCTATGTAAATAACTTATTGTTTTCATTCTTTTATGGGGGATGAGCAACTTGATGGACTGTTGGGTTGCCCAGTGGCATTGAGGAGGTGGCACTGTCACTCTCCACTGGCATTTCAGGAAGATATAAAATTGGAGTCAGATTTTAATAAACAGTTTTTCTTTTGCCTTGAAAAGAGCCGCTGCCATGTCATTTGTCCATGTCCTACAGTGACAGGGAACTAATTCTTTCTACTCTTTTTCCTCCCAGTTGTCAATCCTTAATATAGTATACGTGGTACATCAGCTGCTTTCAAAAAACAAGTAGCATGGAGACATTTCAGTCAGTTAAAATTTCATTACAGACACAAAAAAGATAAAGCAGAAATTAATTGTTTTCATATTAGGAAGAGAGGAAAAGGTAGTGCTATTTGAGTAAAAGATTTTTGGAAAATGTTTCACAGCAGCTTAGGAAACTTTTCACCAAAGAGCTTTGCATACTGCACATAGAGCTTTGAAGATATGTCACACAGTCTGTCCGGGAAAAGGGGTAACATGGGGAGGAGTGACTTAAAAGAGCAGAGCACACTTCACTTTGGAGAATTATTATCCACTTCCTTGAATCAAGGGAAGAAGATCAAATACCATGACAAATATATGCATAGATAGAAGTCTGCAGACTGGTCCTTTTTAAATCTGTGCATAGAGCACCTTCTGCCAGGGGTCTGCTGACCTTCATGAACCCTGACAGCCTTGAGCTACTGTTGATATTAAAGGTAGCAACTGATTGCCAGAAAATATTTATAATTAAATGCACTTTTACATTTCTCATTTTTCATGGGTGCTGTCCACTGCAGGTCACATAACATGGATTTGATGGATTTGCTCCACATATTTTTTGCACAATTGGAAACGGAAGAGGTTTCTGAACTGAAAAGATCCTTCTGCATTTGCAGATTTTCCAAAAGCTTCCTCTTTCAGTGAAGCCTGAGCAAGGTGATTCTCCTTTTGGTTTTCTTGAAAACAAAGATTGTAAGTAATTTTCCTTGAAAGAGGTTCTGGAAGCTGGAAGGAGATGAGGATGATGCTTTTGTCAGCTCTTTCAATTTGATCTAGACCTTACTTTCCTGAAAGATGCATTACAGTTCCTTGTTCACAGCTGGCTGTTCCAACAAGTTCCTTAACCTTGAATAGTATAAACTGTGTGGGATTCCATAGTCTTAAAGAATAATGAGCTCTTCCATCTGCTTTTCACATGTTCAGTCATTCTTCACAGGAAGTCTCACTGAAGGTCTCAAGCCACACGCTGCTAGATGATTGCTCTGAATGGGTTAATCCTGTTTCCAGTGTCAATCCAGCAATTCTAGACACTCATACTAGGGTCTACCAGAAGGACACTGGAAGATTTGAGCAATTTGGATCTCTCCCCAATGATTCAGTTGGTGTCAAGAGGTTCTGAGAATACCAGCAATGGAATAAGAAAGTGGAAGATGAGCTGGCAAATCTGGTGGCATAAAAATAGCTGTCTCGTACCAGTTCTGGGAAGTCTGGAAGAAAAAATGCCCTGTGCTATTCTAAGTCATTCTAAGTCAACTTAAAGATTTCAAAATGTTCCTCTCAAGATATCAATAAGGTCCCTCTGAGTCAGATATGAAGAATAAAGAGCTGGTGAAAAACTCTGAACAAGTCCGTTTTACAAGTTTTTACAAAGGACAGTACTTGAACTCTTCACATTATGTTAAACTTTTATTTCTTTTGAGACACTTATATTTCTGAAGGCAATAAACAAGATTTTTAACTGTATCTTCGAATTTGTGCAATGGTATAAAACCTTCCCTTTCCACTAAAACATGTTTTGCCCTGAAGTTACACACAATTGTTGCACTAATGTAAAAGAAAGCAAACAAATAGCAAGAACACTCATACAAAAGACAAAGTATTTCAGTTTTACTGAGTTGCAGTTTTGCTGAGTTTGGTCTATGCCTTTGCCTGGGGTTATTCTGACACAATCCTTATTATTTGGTTACATCTGATGAAGAAGGAAGGGGATTGTAAGGGAGAAAAAGGAGCTAAGGGGCATAAGGATTCAGAAATATTATTTCAACAAAATCTTAAGTCTGTTTTGTTCCACTGTTTCTGAGAAGAAAAACTCACTGCTGTCTCAGAAAGAATGTCCTACATAGTTTGTATAACCAGTCTGGTAGCAGATGAGGGAGAAAAATGAATCTGTATTTCTTGCAGGCTGGACATGTCCCCTGCCTGCTGGTTACAGAGATGGCTTAAACAATCCTTCTCTCCTAGCAATATGGGAAACAGAGAGGGTTTTTTATTTGGTTTCTTTTTGTGCAGTACAGTGCAGAACAACTAATAAGATGGCCAGGATGTACAAATTTGCTTCCTCCTGAGAAAAACTAATAAAACAGTGGTTCAGCACTCACTTGAAAAGTGGAGCACAGAATCATTTGCTACTTGCACAACCAGTCTTGGAGATGCCATAAACACCAGGCTGTTACCTGTTTAAAATTACCTGTTGTCACACTCTCTACCTTTTCAGAAGACCTGTGAAAGGTGTTGATTTTCTCCCATTATGCAGGAAGGGAGCATCTTTGACATCTTAAATGTGCATGTGAAATAGGACGTCCAGCTGTGCTCAGAACAGCTGTGCACATTCGTTAACCTGAGACAAGAGCTGTGTTTTTGTTGGACTCAAAGACAGATCTTTAAAAGCTGTGACACCTAATATTGCTGGTCAACATGAAAATCACCTTTCAGGTGTTTGACTGCTCCTGAGAAAGCCAAGGACTTCTTGTGGGCTTTCATGCCCACTTTCTTTGATATCAAAGTGTTCCTAGGACTGAACCAATATGTACTGAAATCTCTATCTTCAATAGACATTCGGTCCTTTTCATGCCTGGATAATATACAGCAAAAAGTCTGAATTTGTCTTATTCTCTCGCCCAATATTACCTTTCTGCTAAGCTTTTCCTATCCTATATATTAAAGTCTATTTTCCTATATATTTTATTTGTATTTTTCACATAAGCATAAACATTTACATTTCAGATATGCAGTGGCTGAAAAATTAAAGTGAACAAGTAAAGAAATACTCTTCACAGAAACTGCAACAAATCATTAAGATTTCTAAACTTGGGTTTTTTTGGGAGGGTTTTGTGGTTTTTTTCTGTAGTTTCCAAAATAGTTGTGTCCATTTCTCATGACTGAAGAATGCAAGAGAATATTGACAATTGACATACACTAAAACTTTAATATTTTCCCACATGTTTAAATCTAAGGAAGTTTCTTCACTGTAAGATAAGTTCTTAGAAATCCAGAATTCCTAGTACACTACGAGTTCCTGAACACCTAGAATTTTAAATTAAGTCTTCAATTAAAATCCTGTCCAGAGTATCAGCACTATTATTTTGGAGACAAAACTAATCAGCTGTACTACATCTTTTCTGTCTTCTAAAGATGAAGCATTGTTGCAGTCTCATGATATTTTTTTGGAAAGTCATATTTGAGCTCAAAGCACTGCTTCTGGGAGCCTTTGCAGGAAAACAAAAGTGCCTGTAGCTTCTGGGGGTGACAGACTAAGCTATGTGTTGCATTGAAAACCTACATGGTCACGTAAAATATCACAAAAAATTTAAAGTAGATCTTGTAAGGGTCATAGCAAGGTTTGACTGGACTTCTGAAGGGTGCAGCCTCTAGGGGACAAATGTTACTGCAGGAGGCTTGGAGAAGAGAAATATTTGCCCTCTGTCAACCGTGTAATCGTAAGTCACAACCAGACAATGTAAATCACACCAGATAACACATCCATCGTTCCTCGTGTTTCTCATTCTCATATTCGTTTGAGGAGCACAGGAGAAGGAAGCTTGGAGAAACAGACACCCTCCCTACATACTTCCAGCTACAGTTATCTTTTCTGGAAATAACAAGAAAAAATTAGATTAGGATTCTAATACATAAGGACTGTTACAGTCTTGATAAGAACCTATCATCTTTCACTAGTGCCTGTAACAGGCATAAGAGGAGCCCACTTTCCATCTTCATCCTTTGGCTGGCTGCCATGTGCCATGGGACTCCACAAGACAAGGACATGCACCAGAGGAATATCTGCAGGGAAGGCCCTATTCAGTTAGACCCTCTGCTGCCCTGGATACACCTATCAGGGTACAAATGGCCTTGTAGCATATCCACTGATATTCTGATTCATTCAGCTCAGGGGAGCTGCCTCAAAGAGGGTCAAGAAATAAAAAGGATATTTTTGACACAGCCATCCACTACCATTTAATATAAACTAAGGAACAATACATTTAGGGCTATTCACTCTCCAAGTCCATTTCAGTTTCTTCTACTTTTCCTTCTTTGTTGTTCTTCATAACATATTTTTCTATGCCCAACACACTCTTTCCACTGCAGAGCAGGTATTCTATTCTTAAGACCTTATTAGAAACACTCTTTGTATCTATTCCCTCATGAGGCTTGTCATCAATTCCACTAGTTCATAACATGAATTAACGGTGTATTTTGATTTATAAAATATTGCACAGAACTTCAAGCCAGGCTGATCATCCTTTTCTGTTGTTTTTCTCATCAATTTTATGAAAAATTTAGTGTTTTAAAGACAATGTAAATGAAATCTTGCCACTTCTTATTATAGTTCGAATGATAATATGTTTTCTAACCTAGCAGATACTGCCAAATCCCTCACAAAATGTCTCTTGTGTCACACAGGGATAAGCTGCTTGATGGCATGCTTATGAAAAGAATGAATTGAAGTCAAGAGCTCCACAAAAAAAGGAGTAGAATTCATTTTCCTGTTCTTGTGAGAAGAAGGTCTCAAGTCCTCTGCCAATATAAATTCATTTGATTCCTGCCAGCTGAGAATCCACTCCTGAGCTGGAAAGTGAAACCATTCCCCAAGACTGAGCACACTTGTTCATCAACCTCCCTCTACAGAGCTGTCAGTTAGAACCACATGTGGAAAACACACATTCCCCCCACCAAACTCTAGCTTATTTCCATTTCTTTTCCAAACTTAAAACACACAAAACATTCTTTTTTCAGGTCAGCTCATGACCATTTTTTTTTCTCAGGCAAAGTCCAGCAAAGAAACCCTTGTGTTTGCATTTTTTCCTCTGTTACTCCATTATTTTGTTTGGATTGGTGAAATTCAACTGTTACAAACTCCTTCAGGGCTTTTGGATCCACGTGTTCTGCCTTTCACCCTTGTATAAGCCACTGAGATTTTCTCTGCTGACTAGAAAATGCTTTGGCCCTTGTGACACCAACTCTGAAGTGTGCCCACACAATTTCCATGGATAAGCATTCTAAGAATCCATAATCCTGGAGTCTTCTCTGCACTTCTGCACAGTGCAAGAGGGGAAGCTCCACTGCTCTGCTATGCCAGTCTATTGGCTGTCTTTATTTTCTAGACAGCAAGGCTTCTTTTCTTGAACTTCATAATGTGGATGGAATTCATTGTGACTCATCTTTTCACTGATTTCTACATCCAGACCTCTGAGCTAAGCAAGAACTTATAAGGAGAAAGTTACATTAGCAAAATACAAAATACAAAATCTTCTAATTAGACATACAATTCTGTTGTGTTACCATGTGAGCATGACATAAGAAGTCAGATACCACAGGTAGTAAAACTGGGAATTTGTAGTAAAACCACCCTACTCACACATGTACTTTTCTGTGCAGTTTTTTTGTGGTTTCTTCTGGGGGACAATGCCTAAAGAGCTGCCTGTGTTCATTTAATTCCATTTAATTAATAATTTCATACTATTCCATTGCTTTTGTATCTCAGTTTCATGTTTGTTGTTCTTCCTCACTTCTTTCCAAACAGCAGTTCCTTCCCTCCATTACTTCCCTTCTCTGTTTCTCCTCTTCTGTACCTTCCCATTTTCATTCAAGCCCCTCTATTTCCCCTCCCTTAGGCTCCTCTCATTATCTTTTCCTCCTCACACTCTTTTATGTGCTGTTTTCTCTTTTTGTATGTCTTCCCAGAAGGTTTTATTCCTGAGACACTTTCCCCCTGTCTCTCTGACCCACAGTGACCTGCACACACTGACACACCTCCATTTTTTGCCCCAGCCCTAAGTTCATCTGTACCCTCGGTACCACACTCCACAGCACAGGCAGAGAGCAGGAATGACTAAGAAATGTAGTGCTGGCAGGGGAGGATGTTGAAAGCCAGGGAAGTCAGACAAGGAGAGAAGAGGGATATCCTCCTGTTAAACTGCAACCACCCTGCACTCCACTGCAACTTACTTTCCCTCTCTTGTCATTCTTAACTCTCGAATAAGCCACATTTTCTGCCTTGAGTTTCACTCATGATGGTCAGTGCAATGATTTCCCTCTCCATTTGCCCTGCAAATGTCCCTTCTGAAGCAGCAATACCTTTCCACAGCAGCGCTCTAGGCTCAGGATTTATTCCAGCTAGTCTTTATGGCTGTACACTGCTGGCACATCCAGGGCCCAATCAATGAGCCAAGGGCATTACTATATACTAAAACATACACTGATCCCATTCATTCCTCATTATATTAGCCAAATGTTCAATATATCACCAGTTTTAGATTTACCTGTCGTGGTGGACCTTTAATCTTCTTAGGTTCTGGTCTTTCTTGTGTGCCTACCCAACTCCAGACCTAAATTGAAGTCTTTTTTTGTGCCCATTTTCTGCCCTTTTCTCAGTCTTTTATTTCACCTTGGCTGTACCCTCAGGAAAATTTATTTATTGACCAGCACCTCATGCTGAGGATTCACAATCCACTTACTGCCTCCCAGAGCCATCACTCAAGTCAGAAGGAAAGCTTCGCAGAATAATCTTTGTCTCCTCTTTTTCAGTTGTCATATGGTTGTGCTTCTACTGCTGCTCTTGACATCACCAAGTAGGAGACACTGACACCCAGGATTGCTGGCACCCCCTCATCCTTAACTCACCATACAGCAGCTCAATGAGCTCCTCCTGAGTTCTGTCCCTGTGTCCTTGACCTCTGGACCAGCTTCCCCTGCCACTGCACAGGAGAGCACCCCAGCATTTTGCAGCACAATTTTCTTCCTCCAACGGGTCTGTGTTTGCCATAGTGTCAGCAAACCAGGAACAGGGTTTTAGCAGATGCTCCCAGTGTAGGGATCCTCCTCCGGACTGGCTCCTCACAGCTGTTGGCAGCAGGGAGTGAGGTAGCAGTAGCACCATGACATTTTCCAGGCTCTCTAGGCTCTTCTCTCAGAAGTCTCTCCTAGCAGCAGGCACACTTTCTGTCCCTGTTTTCCTCCATTAATGAGCTCGGCTGATTAGCCCCCTTGCTGCTTCAGTTTCTCCAAGCCACAGTAACACAAGCACTGCCTCCACACACTTTCTCAGCTCCTAAACAGTGATTGCTCTTTTCTCTGTCTTGACCTTTTTCCTGTCCTTCTTCAGCTGCCTTTTATCAATAAATCACAACAGGACCTGGCTGCTTTGACTTCAAAGCATGGTGGTAGTCTCTATGCTTCCAATTAATTCATGTTTAGTGAAACATTGTGCAGCCAAAGCCCCAACTGCTGATATCTTTTATCACCTAAAATATAGAATGATGGAACAGCAAACTTTTTAGTGCTTTGTGCTTTGACTCTTTGGTAAGCCAGTGGGACCCAAAAATGGAATTTAAAGCAGTCTAAGGCAGATTGCAGACATGCCAGAGAAATTGAAGAGCGTGCACTGGAGAGGAAGAAAACCCCTCCAGAAAAATAAAAATTAAAAAAAGTTTTGAACTCTTCAGATTTACTTTGTGTAGTTCGAACACAGCTGCATAAGCACTGTCACTACGATTGCTGCTCATGACAGTCCCATTTCTATTATTGGTATTCTTTGCCAAGCTGGTGAGAGACTTTTGCTGAAGGCCACAAAAAAGCTCTGTCCCACATGACTAAAAGCCTATCACTTCTCTATGTGTCTCCAGGCAGTATTCACAGGTCTTAAGAAACAGAAAGAACGTTGAGCTTCTAGGACCTGATGGGGCATAACCTTGCTTTTCTACCAGCACTTTTTTCTGACTGAATTGATGTAGTTACATCTTTCTTTGTGCAGATGTTATCTGTTCTTTCAGTACACTATGTCTGGGGTTTTTCCTCTTCTAATTGGTTTTTCATTTGTCTCTCCTGAATGCCACTGTCCATATTCCATATCCCACTTACCCAGTAAGACACAGAATATTATGGTCCCTATTACTGATTTTTTTACCTGTTTGGGTGTAGCATGAATAGGCAGGGTCATTGCTGGGAGCAGAAACTCAGAAAGGTAGAAAGCAGTACTTTGGCCATAGCATTGTAACCTCTGCTATTCCCACTGTCTATTCATGCCGGAAAGCACGGAAGAAAAATGCCTGAGGTTGCTGGGAGCTCTCATTTGCTAGGGCAGTGCCAATAAACAAGACTGATATGACTGGTTGGAGAAAGGGGAGGGAGTCCAACAGTGACTCACATCATACATCTTGCATTGTACAAAGCAAGATGAATGAAACCATCCATACAGACAAGGGGAAAAAATCAAGAAAGCAATGTGATGAAAGCAAAGCTAGGATATCAGAAACATAAAATGCCCCCCTGAACAACACTGTATTGTTTTCCTTATTCTTTACATGTCAAAGGTGCTTTAAAGTATTTTAAAAGCATGTGTGTATGTAACTTTTGAAACCAGTAGTGTGATTATTAAAAAGCACAGGGAGACGTAAAAAGACAACAATTCAGAGACAAGCCAACTACTAGCACATTATCTGCTTTATGGGGCTTTTCCTCCCAAGGAACATTTGATTTCTACAGGCTCTAGTTATTTATGTCTTAAAATAATGGCTTGGAAATTAAGAAATGTGACCCTGGTTCAGGACAGCCTTAAAAATGTGTTTCAGCAAGTTTCAAACTGTTCTTTTGTATTTTGACCCAAAGGTTCTCAACAAATTATACAAAACTATATTCTGGGATGTCCTCTGGTCTGCAGCATTTTTATAATGAATCAAACAAATCTTTGGTGCTTGTAGGGACAGCTGTGAGGTTTATGCATTATAAAAGTCTTTAATAATGCATAGGATGTGGAAAAAATTATAAACAGATACTGAGAAGAGGGACTCAGGACACTGTGTGAAGTCATGAATAGGGGCACCTGGCATGGTCAGGACAGTACAAAGTTACAAATGCATTTATTGAACAGAAATCGATTGCTCCTTTGCACGCAGGACTGCCTTCCTGCCTCCATGACAAACATCCTGAATGGGAAGCAATCCTTCTGGAGAAACTGTGAGACTTTTAATTTGCTGGAGCAGCAGAGAGACTGGAGGATGACAATTCAAACTGTACGTGATGTGGCTCTTGCAAAGGCTTATTAATTCTATTTAGTCCTGGGTCAGGGGATTGGGTACTGCTGGAGGAGCTGAGAAAGCCTTAATGTGTTAGTTCGGGGGTGATATTCCCAAAGTTTGAATGACTGCAGCTTTGTGTCCAAGGTTTTAAATACATCTTGGAGATATGGCTTCAGATCTGGAAATAATCCCAATGCTTTTGCCTATTTGGAATAACCCCATTCTTTTTATCTTGGACTCACTGAGTCATGCAGCTGATTTTACAAAGTCCAAAACACAGACTTTATTTTGATCCTTGTCAGTTCTGTGCTTAGTGCCAAATGTTTGCAGCTCGCTGGTTCACTGAGCTTGCTGATATTTCCTTCTTCTGCTCCACCCCCCTGGACCCAGTTTGCTCCAGTGTTGAGGCTCCACAGCCTCCAATAGGGTGTCACATCCCATCAAACTTTGGCTCCTTTTATAAAGCAGGCACTATTTATTTCACACATTTCATCCAGTGGTTCTGTTCCTTGGTTTTTTACTGGGTCCAACCCCAACAGTCTCTCAATATCTCTTGTTTACAAAATCTGAAGTCCCACAGCTGACTTCTACTTCCTCTGTCTAGAGAGAAAAAGAATAATTTTTCTACAAGTGATGAATATCAAATGCTGGCATTTACTGCAATTCAAACACAAATTCTAATTTTATGGCTGCCCCTAATGCCTTCCAGATGTCAGAGCTGTTCATCTTCTGTAACACTTAGTAGAGTTGGACAACCTTCACCTGACAGCTGGAATAAAATAGCTGTTTATTCTGAATAAAGTAGACATAGTTTGACAAAAGAGCCAAATTTCCTATTGTATAGAAAAAATTGATGGAAAAAAACAAAGAAATCTTGAAGTGCTTGAGCCTGACTGTTAAATTAGATCCTTCATAGAATACAGATGCTCAGCCTTAAAAGGATAAGGAAGCCAGCAATAAAAAAAAAAAAAAAAAAAAAAAAAAAAAAAAAAAAAAAAAAAAAAAAAAGCCAAACCAATAAAACACACACCAAAAAATCCCCAACTCACATTTTAAAAGTGGCATGTGTTTTGCCTCGTATGTTTTGATGGTACTATTGCATGAAGGATTTGTATGAGACTTAGTTGGCATCAAGCCACAGAGAAAAGTTACAATACAGTCTAAATGTACACCACATTTCCTTAATTTCTTTTTATTTTCATGCCTCGTCCTTCTATAGACTATTTTTCTTATGCTTATGGGGCAGATACGGGAGCCTCACTCTCAATACTTACAAGAAAACGTGTTAAATCTCCACATATTATTTTTGAGCACTATTCCTGACTTCTTCACAGAGGATAACTCTGGAGTGTGCCAGGGGCTCTTGTACTGGAATTTCTTTAATCCATCAATGACTATGGTCATTCATTCAAATCTGAGTGTTATTAAAAATCTTAAAATCCTAAATTCATCTGGACAAACATATTTCAGACACCCTAGTTGGCTGGCTGGGGTGAACTCCAGATGTAGACTTGCTACCTCTGTTAAATATAGGCATTAATCTGAACTTGCCCTATACTCATTAAAAACTTAAATGTCACAGCAAGAACTTGTTTTTTTTCCTAGCAATCAGTTCCAGATTTAGACTAGTCTAGGTAATCTTTCAAACCACATCCTCCAAATGGGGGTGCTCCTTTTTCTTAATTTCTTTTTGTTCAGATCCAAACAAGAACCCAATAGGAGACATCACACAGACATCTGTCTTAATATCTTTCCCCAGATTCTCCTCATCTGACCTTTGTTACTGTCTGAATCATCTTCTATGGCATTGAAGTGTAACTTCCTTCCTTGTCACTGGATATTTTGCATTGCATTAAAATTAATAGTCCCACAAACATCTCCTCCAGCTCTATTTGCTTCAGTTCACATACATCACCCTGTCACAGTGCAGCTAAAATCTTTGCAGCTACCTTTCTGACCCTTTTGCTTAGCTCTTTGTGTGCTCCTTCATTTCACAGCTCAGCTGCCTTTTGTCACTGGGCTACTAACATATTTCTGCAGTCAGTGGGCATGCAACCTTGTTACTGTGATCCTGGGTAGTTGCCAAATTATTTCAAATATCCACTTGAAAGAATAAACGAATGCAGAAAAATTGTCTTATGAATAAGATCATTTATGTGCACTTATATCAACTTACAAGAAAAAGGCCCACGTGAACCTCATGAGGTTCAACAAGGCCAAACACGAAGTCCTGTACCTGGGTTGGGGTAACCCCCAGTATCAGTGCAAGGTGAGGGAGGAAAGGACTGAGAGCAGCTCTGAGGACAAGGACTTGGGGTGTTGGTAGATAACCCAGCAATGTGCACTTGCAGCCCAGAAAGCCAAATGTGTCCTGCAACAAAAAGAGCATGGACGGCACATCAAGGGAGGGGACTCTGTCCCTCTGCTCTGCTCTGGGGAAACCCTTCCTGGAGTACTGTGTGCAGTTCTGGCATCTCCAGCACAGGAAAGACATGGACCTGTTGGAGTGAGTCCAGAGGAGGGCCATAAATCTGATCAGAGGCATGGAACACCTCTCCCATGAAGACAGGCTGAGAGAATTGGGTTGTTCAGCCTGGAGAAGAGAAGACTTCAGTGAGATATTATTGCAGCCTTCCAGTACCTAAAGGGGCTTTATAAGAAAGATGGGGACAGACCTTTTAGTAGGGCCCGTTGCCCTATATTTCTTTTATAAGAAATTTTTTATGATGGGGGCAGTAAAATACAGGCACAGGTTGCCCATAGAAGGGGTCATTGCCCCAACCATGGAGACAGACTGGACAGGGCTCTGAGCAACCCGATCTAATTGTAGGTGTCCTTGCTCATTGCAAAGGGATTGACTAGACGGTCCTTAAAAGTCCCTTTCAACCGAACAGTTTATGATTCTTTATCTATGTTTATTTCCTTTATCACATTCCCCTGAGGACATAAGCCCACCTCTGGTGAAGTGAGAACCATGTCATGGACCAAAGTCTGACCTTCAGTCCAGTTTGCATTGCTACAAGTGAAATTCCAAAATCTTATCGGCCAAGAACGGCATGGGTCACACTTGCAAAATGCAGATTAGCCTATTTTAGTGTGTGGATGTTATCAGTTCCCCAAACATACAAGTTTCAGGTCCAGAACAGCATCAACAAGTGGGTTTAACATTTTGCATTTCATTAAAACACCACCTTCTGCTGCTTTTCTGAGGGATGCTACCAGTGTGTGCCCCTGAGGAGAAGCAGCTGTCAGGCACCCCACCAAAGAGCTTGCTCCTGCCTGTGAAAATTTAAAGAGGATCATCAGTTTGAAAAATCCCTCACATTCTTTTAACAGCTCTCCCAAGTAAAGTGAAGTGAGGAGGAAGAGCCCTGCCTCACCAAAGGCAGGCTGTACCTCTGTGTGGCTGTGCCATTCTGCAGTGAGGGGAAGAGGGAGGTTGAATGCAAAACATTAATGGCTTCAGTTCTACTGAAAATTACTGACTGTTTTAATTAGTGGGAGCCCTGCCAGGCTTCCACCTGACAGTCTCTATGCGGCTCCCAATTGCCAGGCTTGCACCAATTTTATCAAGACACTTAATGCAACAGCTGAAGAGCAATGGCTTCTTCTGCCTTCCCCAACTTCACGCAGCTCAGCACCCAGTCTTAGCTGCTTGACACCAAACACTGGTGTAGACAGATGCTCTCATGAGCACAGAAATGTGAAAGCTGCAGCATCTGGAAGATATTTGTCAAAAAATTTTCTTCTACTTATTCCTCTCCAAATATTACTCGCTTCCACTGCAAACTTCCTTTGCTACGTATTATTTAACCAATTCTCTCTTCTAAACGTATGCTCATCTCACTAAGTATGTAGAGTCCCTGAATTGAGAGTCATTTCTGCTGAGGCAGCAGCAAAAAACCTTTGTCTATCCCACTGTGGCCTGACAAATAGAAGATCCAGGCACAACTGCCTGTCCTTTTACCTGGGACACATTGATACAATGACTTCTTCCTGAAATACACTTTAGCTGGGTGTTTCTACAACACCAGAAAACTTTACCGTGTTACCAGTCACAGTGTCATTTGTTCAGGCCTGAAAAGCAAGGATGAGAAAATATGAGTGAATTCTTCCTCTGGAAATTATTCCCTTAGGCTTCCCACAAGTGCTTTTGTAGTGAAGAGCATCCACAAAAAGTGGAAATAAGGGGAAAGATACTGAGAAATCTTCAATAGACTTACAGAAGTCTGGCAGATACTGAAATACTATAGGGTTTGTAAATTTCATAGACCTATTGCACATTATTTTACATGTGCCAACTTTTACTAAAACCTCTAGATACCACTGGAATCTCTTGCTACAGATACTATGCAGCAAAACTCCCTTTGCCTTTTTCTCACCAATACCTTCAACTAGCAGGTCTTATCTGCTCTGCAGTCCTTGCTTTTCATTACTACTGCTGCATTTTATCTTTTAGTCCACTGTCAGTAAAAGAGGACTACTGCTCCCAGGAGTTTCTACTTGTTTCATGTGATCATTTTTGATTGCAGTGCTCTCCGTGTTGGGAATAAAGCTCTCAGTAAAATATTCAGGCAGCATTTCTGCATAGGCACAAGCTATGCTTGCACTGGCTACCAAGAATTTCAGAGAGCAAATTAGAGTAGCCAACAAACCTGTCAGCATGTCTTGGCAATGTATCCAGTTTTGTAGAGTGGCAGACATCTGGGGACAAAGGGTGGCATCCATCCTGCCACCACAGCCACAAAGTAGGCAGCTGGGCTTGGTGAAGTGAAGGCTACTGCCAAATTAATTGATGAGAAAAGCCAGCCATATTTTGGAAGGTGCAGTGGTGTCTACTACCACAGCAAAGGAGTCTTGTTCTCATACAGGCTGTGTAATAGTACATAATGGCAGCTGTAGTTCAATTCATCTGGTTCAAGATGTTACAAATACCATTTTCCACCCTGTTCCTCCACTGACAGGCATTTCTTGCCAGCTGCAGGGGCAGGGGGAATGGTACACATCTGGTCCTCTGTGCTCCCATAGCCACCAGTGAAAATGGAGTCATTGCTGCATGGGCTGATCTCTTTCCCAATCATGAGGCAGGGGAATAAACTTTGCAGCATTCCAGACTGTAAGTTCCCCAGCATGCTGGCAGCTGGCAAGCTTCTTTTTGACTTGGATTGAATCAAGCAGAGAGCAAAAATCCACAAAATTAGTGTGGTGACATTTCACTCCCTATGGAAATCTGTAGGCACTGAAATATCCATTACCTATATCAGTCCAACAGTGTTAGCATTTCCTGCTGTATTGCGTTATCAGTGATGAAACTGGGTCCATCTGCAATCCAGCTGAAGTGTCAGCATCTTACTGGTTTTGGAATTACAGATTTTCAATCCAATAGCAACATAATGACTAATATCAACTCCTCCTGCTCAACCCTTGAATAATCACTTCTCTGGAAGTGATTTTTCCATGGGTTCAGTGTCATTAAAAGGTCACATCTGAGCAGGATGTAAAAAATCATGACTCCTTTGACTCACTCAGTAGTCCTCCATTCTGTATTTACTGAAGCATTTCTGTCTGCATGGTAGCTTGCACTTGTCCTTATTAAATTGCTGCATTTTTTTTCCAGAGACCACTTTTTCAATTTGGCAAGTTTATTTTGGAGTCTGAGCCTGTCTCACAGTCTCCAGCAACTTGTTTTATAGGCCAGCTTAATACCTCTATTCTCTCCTCTACCATTAAAGTAACCAGCAAAACATGTAACAGAAACAACGCTGGGGTTATCTCAGACTCCATGAAAGTTTTCCAAGACACTCTTCCTTTTGACAGTGAAGCATCAACAGTTTCTTTTCTTAGAAAGCCTGTCTACCCAGTGTTATACCATTGTTTTCCTAGTTCATGAAGTACACTGGTTTAAAACATTTTACTCCTGAGTATTCTACATTGACAGTTACTCAGTCTCAGAGGTGTACAGGTTCACTTTTTTCTTCTTGTGTTCCAGAGTTTTTTCCAAGAATGTAATTAGACTAACTCTTTGGGCATCTTGATTCTTCAATCTCTTTGCCCTTTTTTTTTCAAGCCAGGCCTTACCTATGTCTTTTTCCAGTCTTCTGGTGCCTCACTCAGTCTCCAGGAGCTGTCTCTGATAATGGACTCATCCAGGCATTGCAGTCTATTTGCTAAGATGACAGATAAGGTTCATTAGACAGCTCACATGAAAACATTTTCCTCAGCTAGCTATACCCAGGAGTTTCCCTTCCTTAGGTGAAGGGTGCTATCAAGATATCATGTTGCTAACTGTGGTAGCTACAAGCTCTTGACAGCTTTGGGTGGACAGCGCCTTCCCTCTCCTAAATGGTGATTAGGAGAGACAAGCTCAGAGGACAAAACAAGGAGATTCAGTTTAGATGAATAACCACAGCCTTGTGTGGTGGGCTTCTGTCCACTCTGAAGAGAACAGACAACTTGGTAGGGGGAGAGGGAGTTACACTCAAAATATACCTTGGACAAAGGGATAAGGGGGATCATAGCTACTTGCATGTAGGGGTAAAATACAGCAAGTAGTTTCACCCCCCAGGAGGAGAAGAGACAGGCAAAACATCAAAAATTTAATCTTAAAGCTTTTTAAACAAATTGACATCTTAAAAAACAGAAGAAAACATTGCAAGCTTTGAATCCTGAAATGGACTTTATTCTGCAATTATTTTGTCTGTTGTTTAAGGAGAAAAGAAAAGAATAAAAAAGCTGCCATTTGACAGAGACTGCAACTAATTTCAATCTCAATTTTTCAGGTTAGCTGAAGAGTGAAAAAATCAATTGTTTGCAAAGCTCCTGTCCTGGAGCCTTTGAAAATTACCCTCTAGAGATGACAATTATGGGAGTTATGGTGCAGAACAACATCATGGAAGTTTAAATCAGAACTGACTGAGTTTCAGGTCATTTGGGAAGATGTCATCAGAGCTTGTTTTTAAATGGGCCTAAAAGCAGTTTCTGAAGCAATAATGAATAAAGCTTGGCCTTCCGTGCACCTCTTCACCTGGCACCACTAAGGATAATTACCTCCAGTGCTCTTCATGCTGACAGCATCAAATGACAGGTAGTTTTCCTGTTGTAGGTGACATCTCTAAAATGTCTTGTTGTGTGACTGTGCTGCCAGGAAAGATAAGTAACTTTTACCTTTATTCACCATATATTCCATTCATGGACACCAGGATGTAATAGGAAATTCAATTCTTCCTTGGAGCTGAAACTCTCTGGTACTTGGAACAGTTTATCCATTGAAGAGCTCAGTAAATGGGTTGTTGCTTTCTTTAGACCTTGACTAATAAGAATAAATTACTCAAGTGATGAGTGAAAAGGTTAAGTCTTTTTTTTCCCAGTAATCAGTGGATTAACTCATCTCTGAATACCATTGCTGTTTATGTGGTTCACACAGTTTATTACCATCACAAAGTCTTGGAGACCAGGTTGTAAGCTTCACTCAGGCTCAATCTGGTAAAGAATTCATGTGTGGTTTCCTAGAGCATCTTCTTCAGGTGTTGGCCATTCAATGCCTCAGCTGCAATCAGTCCACACACTTAGCAGAAGCCACACCTTGTCCAACAGACCTGTTGACAGCTGGTCTGTACAACAGCTGCCTTAACCATTTATTTTTCATCCCAACAGCAGAATGGAAAAGTAATTTCTGCATGTGTGTGTGTGCGCACATAAACTCAAACCTTCCTAGAGTTTTAAGTGAAATCAAAGAGAAAAAAGTTGTAAGCTGTGCGTTGTATTCTTTCTGACAAGCACTTTATTCAAAGCAGTGTAGAAGGCCAGGGATGGGACAGGAGTTCTCTTCACAATATTACAAAAGAGAGGAACCCTCTACTCCACTAATGATGAGATCACCTCTTCAGGCTGTGAAGGACCTAAGTCTGGGTCCTTTCTCACAGCATCCAATGGTTCCCAGGCCCCAGAGAGGTGTCTGATCTCTGTCCTCAGCATCATCTAACATGGCTTTTCCAATCTCTGTTTTTGGGGTTGCTGTTTTGGGGTTTTTTTGTAAACAGATCTTAACCAATTACAGAAGTAGCATTGAAGGCTGGAATCAGTCACAGAGGTTGATTTCATTGGGGTGTCTTTATACTCAGTGGACTTCTTGTGTAGGCAACAGATACCTTGTTTTGATTTGAGTTCAGTATCAAAAGTGAGAGGTGCTGCCAAGACGATTCCCACATGAGGTCTGTGCTTTTGAAATCAATCCCCTTTGACCTAGAAATGTGACAGTTTTGGTATTACACAAAGCCTGATCACTCTGACTGCTTTCCCTCAGCTTTGCTTTAGAGGTGCACTGAATATTCCTATTATTAATACTAGGAAAACCTCATTGGGATTTTCGATGCTTTAATGTTTCTTGGAAATCATATGAAAGCAAAAGGAAGCAAACATTATAATGTCTCAGTAGCAGATATATTGCATACAGACAGTGGGAAAAGATGTTCTGAATCTTGCTCCTTGGAGTATTGTTTGTTCTGTCCTCAATAATAAGGAATGAAAAGTTAGTAGTTCACTTGTGGGTGCCCAGCACCTTCCCTTTGCAGGCACCCTGAGTAGTCAGGAACGTTTCTTTTAAAGCTTTATCAGACAACTGCTTTTGAGGGACAGATTCTTAATGCAGAAAGATCCTTCTGGGTTTTGCTTCTATTAATTTTACATGAGGCATTTTTGTTAGCCAGAATTAGATAGCACTACTTATTTATGAATAACCCATGAAGGAATGCATGAGTCAATATGAGACATTTTCCCAGTCCCTGGTGCTGGATATTCACAAATCAAGAATGGCATCTATGCAGAACAGAGATATTTCTGTGGTATGCTTGGATTAACTTACAATGAATTATCTTCCCAGATATATGAGTTTCCTGAAGCATGTTTCTCCCATCCTTCCCCTATGGAGAATAAGTCATGATTATGGTGGAGTTTTTTTGCTGTGCACTTTGCATGGCCTCAGTCTTCTTCTACTCTTTTATTAAGTGGTTCTAATACTTGTCCAAATAACATTGTCTTCCTCTGGCACCAAGGAGTTGGGAAAGTCTGGGTAGTATTTTCACTCTGTCCCCTGTGGTGCCCAAAGCCACCAGGACAAACTGCTCGTAGAAGAAACACATCAGCCCTTACAGAGAGACAGTAATTTTGGTATGCTTTAATCCTCTCAGGATCTCCAGAAGAAAATTTGTTTCTAATGTGTTTGCTGAAGCACACTGACACTCTGTTCAGCCATCAGGCTGTTCATATTGAGTACAAGTGGTACATAGCCCACAGCAATGCAGATTCTGAAGAAGAAGCTCTTTATCTAGCTTAGGTTAAAGTTTTCACAGTATAATGCATAAGGAGAATGCTGACTTGTAATTTGCCAGAAGCTTTCCACAACTGGTAAAACATCAGGTGAAATTAGAAAGCAGAGTAAACACATTCAGAGTACATGTATGGGCCCTGGAATGCATCCAGAGTAAATCAGTGTGTGTAGGCAGTAAAACACGACAGTGATTTGTTTTGAGTTGACATTTAAATTACAAAGCAGTTATTGTAAATATTAGCAAGTCTAGTTTTTAAAGCACATTTTGTTAATTCATGGATATAACCATTAAAACAATGAACACAAGCTTAATTGAATTTACCAGGATCAAACCAAAATTCATGTCCGGAAAAATTTTACTTTCCGTAATTACTAAGATACAGTTCATTAATATGGCTACTTTGTATGTGTAACTATGTGAGGCGTACTACACCTGTGTATCCCTGACCAAGTACTTCAGCTCTCACTCAGCTTTCCTATAAGAATGTCTGCTTCAGAAATTTGCAGGTTTGGTTTAGTATTTCTGCAGTGTGTATTCTGAGCACACTTAGTCATTTGGAACACATGGAATTTTCACTGATCCCCTGGATCAATATGAAATTCGTACACAGCCAAGAGCAAGCACTGATCATTCAAGAGATTCAATGATTCTACTCATGGCAGTGAGTCCTTGCCTCATGAGAGATGACTGAAGATTCTAAGAATTAAGATCTTTAAGATTTCAAACAACAAAATTAGGGCCTGTTTGTCCTTTGGGGGAAGGGTTGAAGCAGTGCTCACCCTGCATAATGAAAGGGGCTTAACTCAGGCTCAGAAGTTTATACAAACAAAATTGAAACCCCTTCTGTCAAAATAAAGTAAAAAGCCTGGCTATTCTGTGTACAGAAGAATTACTAAGCAAATTTTTGAATGCTCTAGTTATTTTGTTTGCTTAGCAATATTATGCACTCTAGTCTCCTCCTGGAATTGAATTTCAGCTTTTCTTTTCTCATTCTGCAACAGTCCATTTGTTTTTTCAGATGTGTTCCCTTTCCAGAATGTGATGCAAGTCCAATAGATACACAAGCCAACACTAGACAATCTGATTCCAGAAAATAATTAGATTTATTTTTAACAAACCATGTATTCTCTTAAATAATATAAGACCAAAAGTCCTAATAGTCTAGGCAAGAGAACAATAAAATCCTAAATAACTTGGATTGGGAGAGAGCTCTGGAGGTATTTCTAATAAAAAATCAACTCTGTGATTGCAGCATGTTGCTCAGAACCCTCTCCTGTCAATTATTGAGTATGCCCAAGGATGGAGATGCTATTAGTACCATTAGTGTGGCTCCTGTATCACACTGTTAATACGGAGTGATGATCACAATGGAAACAATTATCACTTCACAAACCATATAGTCACATTTACAATCAAAAAACAGCTGGAAGAATATTAACATTCTAGTTGAAGTAGATTTCCTGGATTTTTAAGAGCAGAAGGGCAGCTGTGATCTCATAGTCCAAATTCTTGAGTAACATAAGCTGGAAAGTTGCCTTCAGACAGGCTGAAGTAGTTGGTCAGGCACTCATATATTCCCCTTCTGTGAAACTCTGAGATGCCTCATGCAGGAAGCTTTATGGTGTCAATCACAAAGGACAGTTTTAGCACCTATGTTCCACCTGCGCAATCTTCTACTCTTTTGTGGAGACCCCTTGGTTTCTCTCTAACAGACAAGAGAGCTTCAAGGGCTCTCCATCCTGGCAGTTATTTCAGGTTAAATTTTAGCTCCTGTGACCTGGTTCTGAAGTTGTTATTCAAACTCAGTTTCAGCAAAATAATTGTGTACAGAGATAAAGGCTGTGAGATTGGCCCCTTTGGACTGTAACTGTAATTCAGGAAGCAGAAACAGGCTATGTCTGCATTTTAATGAACTAAAAGACAGGAATTTCCAAATCTCAGCAGGTGCTGCTACCAGGAAGATTTTCAGAGAAGATCTAATCCTTTCTAGTTGCTGGGTAGCTGAGGTAAGGAGCCTGTTAACATCTTATTTTATTTCCTGCTGTGTTGAAAGATGTAGCTTTCTTCTCAAGCAACATTTTTGTCTTCACACTGACTGAAACACATCTGCCATGGATCATGTAGTGATGAGGCACCTTTTCCCTCTTCCAGAATGCTGGTTTGCTGTTAGGGTACACGAGAGGCATGAGCTGCTGCTTCATGACTGTACAGCTGTGCTGCCCTCGCATGGCTCAAGGCATCAGTTCTGTGCCTGCCTTGGGGATGTGTGCCAGGTGCACTTCTGCTCAGCTTCACCTCCTGCCAAACCTGCAGCACTCCTGCACTGCTTTTGCAAAAGAACTTGACTGCAAACAAATAAAGATCAACCCTTGCCTTCTCTGCCTGTTGGCTCATTTGTTATCTTCTGTCCTTGGCTTTTTTTGTAGGTTTCCAGTGAGGCATTTGGAGTCATGGTTGGTAATGGCTCTGGATTTTCAGTGTAATCCAAATTTAAATTTCTATGAGTTTGGAGAATCTAGCTCCCTTGCATACCTCTGTCTTCTGGTTTCTGGTTGATGACTCTTGACACGAAGGCAGAAATTCTAAACTTCATCTGGTGCATACTTCTCTTCAACACAGAATCATAGGGTCACAGGAAAATCTGACATAGAAGGGACTTTTTGCCCCATTAGTACCACCCCCTAAGACGAGTAGGCACATTTTCCTCTAGATCAGGTTGCTCAGGGCCCGGTCCGACCTCACCTTGAAATTTTCCAGAGATGGGACATACATAACTCTGAGTAACCCATGCCAGTGTTTCACCACTCTCATTGTAAAAAAATGTCTTCCTTATATGTACTGTAAATATACCCACTTTTACTTTAAAATCATTACCCTTTGTCCTATAGGCCCTACTAAAAAGGTTGAACCAATCTTTCTTATAGGCCCCCTTTAGGCACAGAAATGCTGCAACAAAGTCACCCCACAGCCTTCTCCAGATAAGAACTGCCTAACTGCACTCCAGTAGATGCATGGAATAGTTCAGGTGGGAAGGGACCTTTAAAGCAAAGGCTTTATTTCTGCGCTATGCTTGGTACTGGTCTAACGCCTCTCCTCACAAAGTTTCCATTTTCACACCACTCATGATGCTCAAATGCCACTCTGGGCTTTCCCTCACCCTGCCAGGGACAAGCTGAGTTGGGACAACATGCTGCAGTCCCAATGCCCATTCGCTGCAGTCCTGTGCTTCTGGGCTGCTTGAAGAAAGCAGCTGCTTTGTACTATCCTGTGCAGTGTTCATATCTCCAGGTTTGGAATGATTTTTCTGATGTATTGCTGCTGTTTCCTAATGGCACATCTTCCTAAAATAGGTTTCTAGTTCAAATCTAATGAGCACATGCTCATTTATTCTGTGAAAGTCTTTTTTTTCTTTTTTTTTTTTTTTTTCCTGTGCCAGATGGAAGTTTGCAGCTACTGTGGGGTCAATCATAGTTACAATGCTACATGTTTCCAGCTCATTACACTAATTAGGGATTTGTAATATGGCACAAAATAACTTCGGAGGAGGACAAAGAGACTCCCACTTGAAGAAGATCACAAGATATTTATTTTTTTTCCATCTGTGAATAGGACAGGGGTGGGGACGTGTTTTAGTGTGCTGGTTAAATTGAGGGTATCCAGGGACAAAACACAATTGGCTGACATCCCGTTCTTCTTGTCTTGCATCAGAAGCAAAAAAAAAGATCTGGAAGAAAGTGGAAGAAAGAGGGAAGTTTGGCCAGGTCCTTCTTCTTCACGACTCTGTTCCAGTTTACCCAGTAGCTGATGCAGGAACAATTACTGCCTGCCCTGCTGCCTGCTAGGCAGTTTCATTTCCTGCCGAGGGATGCCATCTTTAAAGAACAACTTCGGTGTTTTGTACAAAGAAACTTCTTGAACAAGGTACAAAAAGTATTTGCAGTCAGCTTTGCCTATAGAACAGGAAAACAAACCCCCACGTTACTGCAAGGTGAGACTTTTTGTGAACTGATTTTGCATGCCTCTCCAAAACTGTATCAAAGTGCCTTGTGGAAAGTTTCTCACTCCAGGGAAAAAGTATTAAAAATGTTTCTCTCCTGTATAAACACGTAATTAGTGACATGCCAGCAGCATATAAATGTTAAAACTTTGTGAATAAAATGTTGGGAAATTAAAACTAATTTTTTTTAAAGAATATGTTTTAAAAAGGTTATTTTCTTAATATGTTATGGCTCACTCTGGAAGTCTATGATTCACCTGCCTATACATTTTCCCAAGTTCAGTCCATATTAGAGACAACAACAAAGCTGTGGATTTCTGTTTTGGTGAAGCTGCACAGCAGAAGTTCTGCAGAACATATCTACACTCCAGGCCTGCAAAACTTGTTGGGAATCTCAGGAAAGTGAACTTGCACATAAAATTCAGGTTGTTGCCCTCCTGAGAAGCCCCAGCCCCCCACCAGAAGCTACAAGTAAAATCTCAACTATTTAAAATATTTTATCATCTCAAAGGGAGTTTGCTTTGGGCAAGGGATTAAAAGGTTGTTATTTGCATAAGGAACTTTTCTATCAAGGGTTTATGAGCCATAAAATGTTTTGGTTTGTTAATCATCACTGCCAGCTTAATGGTCAAACTTACACTCTGACAACTACTTTTGCTTTTGTACTGCAAAGTTCTTCTCACTGTTAAACATAACTCTTACTGGAGACAACATTACAAGCCTCATTTCTGCAATTTTTTTCAAATGTCTGCCTAATCTTCAGCATCTTCTCCAGCCTGTGAATTTTCATTGTATTTTTCTGAATCAGGACAAAATCAAAACTTAGCACTAGGCAACATCCATTGACAAGTCTTTTGGAATGCTACAGGAGGCACAGGTAAGGCTTATCAGGCTGTGCTGCTGCCATACTCATTTCAGATATGGGATATTCAGTCCATCCTAGAATGCATTTAGGAATAAGGATGGAGCTGAAGACTTCTGGGAGGTCCTAGGACAGGACTCACACAATGAAATTATCCCACATATGGGAGCTTTGAGCAGTTCTGTGCACTGCATATCTCAGAAACAAACATCATCTTCAGAGAAACAAAGTGGCTCAGTAATTACAGATGAGCTTGGAACATGATAAAGTGGGATAAGCAAGATTTCAAAATTGGGTATTTCCTTGTTGGCCTCTGAGCACAGATTTGATGTTTATAAAGCTAGTTTCCCTTTCGGAGGTACCTAAAACCCTGTGGAGCTGATGAAAATTACCAGTTTCAGAAAAGATAGTTTATATTTTTAATACTATTTTCCTGAAATATATTTTCTCCCAAATGAGCTTCAAATTCCTGCATTTTTGTAGGGTCAATAGGAACATCAAAATTTTCATTCTGTGGGAAATTCAGGTAGTTGCATTTCTTTTTCTCTGAGTGTGCTATCTCCATATCATTTTCTCTGTGAAAACACTGAAAAGAGATTATTTCAAGCCAGTATCAGCTATGCGTCCATTTTAAACTATAGCAAACTTCATGAAGACTTTAATTCAGACATCTCAGTCTCCCATTCTTCCTAAAAGTTTAGAGTAATTTTTAAACTAGATCACCAGTGAGGTTGTACTATGGATAGTACAACCAAATAATTTTTCAAATAATTTGTACAAAATATTTGGTCTTAGTGGAATAGCCCAGCCAAGAAGAAAAAGCAGCAAGGGACTTAGAGAACAAGGAAGTATTGGGTCTACTATTTTGGTGAGTCACCACAGGATCTCATACACACACAGAAATATTCAATTCATCACGTGTATGGATTTGGGATGGTCTTCCAAAAAAAACCTTTTTTTTTTTCCTTTTTTTTTTCTTTTTTTTTTAATTAATTCACTCGTAAAATGTACACTTAATTAGCAACAACTACATTTTGGTTCAAAATTTCTATGTTTAAAAAAATCACTTTCCATGAAATAAAATAGTTGGACAACTCCTGAGTATCACTCTTCTTTAATGCAAGAAAAAAGGTAAAATTGTACATCCTCATGAAGCAGAACAACCAGAGGCAGATGTGGCGTAGCCAAGTGAGTTTTTGGAAGTATATCATTTATCTCACTGAAAGAGAGGTGACACCTTGGTTTAAATTTATTTTTCTTATGGTTCAAACAAATCTAGCATGCTCCTTATCCAATCTTTAGGAAGACTTGTATGAATTTCTGAAATTCAATATTGAAGGTGAGATGACCTAATTACTCTTTTATAAAAACAGAGGGCTTTTACAAATGCAAGATGACATCAACCTGTCTTTATTATTAGACCCTGTCAACTCAAAGCTGAGTGCAGTAGTAGTTACAAAGAACAAAGGGCTCTTTGCTGTTTGTTATTTTATGATGTGGTTTTTTGAGGAGGAAGGCTTTTGGGTGACATTTTTCTTGATCTGCACTGCAGTTAGAAACAACTTTTAAGCTTTATACTTGTCTTTTCAATAACTGACTCAGTTTTGCATATGAAATCTGACTATTGGGCTTGTTTGCTCCTGTAATGGACAAGAGATCATCAACATAAAACGAAAATACTTGGCAGAATGATAGCATGTCAAGAAACACCAGAATCAGAAAGTGGTCAAGAAATACTTGAGCAAAATGCCACCCAAATATAGACAAAGATATTATAAATCCTGACTTGTTCTATCATGTTTCAGTCACCTCTCCATCCACAGAATCCTTCTTTCTCTGCAAAAGAAATAGCATCTGCACAGTACTGAAAGGAGAAGACACCAAGGTAAGATGGGATACACAGGTAATTGTGCAAACTGTGCCCCTCCTGGTGGAGGAACGACTCTTTTCTCCTAGTCATGGAATAAACACATAACTAGCAAAACCAAATCATCAGAGGAAAACAAAACCTAAGACATGAGACAGAAGATGATTTGTACATGTGTCTGGCAGGGAGCTGATGGAAGCAGCAGAGCCTGGCTGAGCTGAAAGGCAGCAGCTGCCTGCTGTGGGAACAAGATCTGCTTACTCCTTAGGACTCTGAGTGAGAGCCTTTATTCTCTAGCCTTAAGTATACATGTGTGTTTCCACAGGGGAGTTCCTGTGAACTGGCTGCATACAAGAAAAATAATGTTTATTTTGTTTTTTGCCCTGAGACTTAAATGAAGAAACAAGTTCTTAATACAACACATTTTTTACCTTGCTGAGCACAAGCAACTTCTACCAAAAACATACATAACCTCACATAAACAGAGAATATGGACAGCAAGGGACCTTCTGAGGCTACAGAGATAAATTCCATGTTTCCTTTCCAGAAAAGAGCTTTGACTCAACTTAGCAACTATATATGGGCTTTTTGTTGTTTCATGGAAGGAATTAACAAAAAAGCCATCTGCAAAAATACAACACAGACATCTGGGGGGGACAAAAAGGACCTGGTCCTTTTGAAGGTGACACACAGGGAAAGCCATTGGCTACTTGGGGGTCATTACTTGTGAGTGTCTTCTATTGAGTTTATCAAAGTTAGATAGTGTCCTTGCAGACTTTACCAATATTTACCTCAACTCACTGATCACTGTTTTTAATGTTGTATACCACATATATATATCAATATTTTTTCTGTTACCTATCTGAAAAGCTACATTTTCTAAAACAGAGGAATAATGAATTATGATTAAAAGCAAACCAACAAACAAACATAAAAAAGACCAAAAAAACCCAAAACCCACCCATAGCTAATAAAACATGGGTTTTTGTTAATACAGTTAGATATAAATGAAGTTTCAAACAAGCAATGGGTAACACTTGCAAAAATGGCATCATTTTATATCTAAGTTAAAAGATGGTTGTTGGTCTCAACGTGGCAGCCATTACAAATAAACAGTGAGAGCTGTATTGGTTATTTGTTCATACAAATTTTGGAAAGGCATGCAATCCGAAAATGCAGTTCTTTTTCCACAATCCATTTTTATTGCAGAGGCAATAAAAATGCTGAGTGATACCCATGCAGCTTATGAATACACTTCACACATATGTCATTGTTCACACAGATGAACCCAAACTTTACACAAGAGAATTTACGAAGAATCTGGCTGAATTTCTATGACACATATTTAGCTGTGGCTAAAAATGTTAAATACTGGAATCTATGTCTTCTGGCTTGATTTTAATAAGCATTTTAGATTAGGAAAACAAGTGGAACCCTGGATCATTTAGTTGTTCAATTGACATGGAGCAGCTTGACTGACAAAGCTGTACACACATCCTGACACCTGTCAATCATAAGTAGCCCATCTGGGCCCTGTTCTATTTATTCCTATTCAGTAAAGAGATACTGCACAGGAGGAGCTGGCAGGGCTGCAGAGAGCTCTCCCTGCTCCCTTCATTTCAGTGCCTCTGCCTGCAAAAGGCAGGATCTGGCTGTAAGGACCCAGTTTTTCTTTTATGTGAGACCAGGATACAGCTGAGGTAGTTCTGGCTTAACTGTGCAGAATCTGGTGGGGCTGTGATGAAGGGCCTTGCAGGTGGGACACATGATAGCAGGCAATGTCAAGCAGGAGATGAAGATCTGTCTCTCATTTTGCCTTTTCCCCAGGTAACTTCACCTCATAGTCCCCCTAATCACAACAGAGAGCAAAGGGAACATGGTTCCCACTGCTGAGAACCACCAAGCAAACAAAAAAAAGTATAATAGAGAAAGTTCCTGGGTATTGTGCAGATAATATGGTAGTTTACATGCAATTTTAAGTTTATAGAAGGACACAACTTAGAAGGGGGGAGCTCAGACAAACACATCTCTAATCTTTTTGGAACCAGAACCACAGGTCACATGGCCATGCTGCCATTTTAAGAATTATGTCATGCACAATACCAAAATGATGGCCTGGGAAAGCCTCTGGGCTGCCAGCTTTGTGTCCTGGTTGCCATGAACTGAACCCTTTGCATTTGGGCTTACAAACTGGGATCAGAGAACATAGGCTGTCCAAGGGAGGGACAGGGGCATGTTCATATTGCTCCAGAGCTTCAAACCAAAACCCTGTGGGAGCCCAGGTCCTGCTGCTGTAGCCCCCAGTGCACCTGACCATGACAGAGACAACAATACATTCAGAAATGGGAGAGCTTATACCTTCTTTGTTTTGCCTTAACTTTTCAGTTCTTCACATATATTCATAGTGCTTTTGAAGACTTCCATAAAAGACAAATGATAAAAATATAATCCTTTGAGAAGGTATGAGGTATTTGAGAAGATATTTTTCTTTCTTTCTTTACAAGAGAGTTATCATCCTCTTCCAGAATTCAGTTTTGCTGCTACAGAACTACACGGACAGCGAAAAAACTTTTTCTTCACCTTTTTTTCTCATGTAAATTAAATTAATCTGAAAACTTCATTTTTTTTCAATCCATTCAAGTCCAGAACTGCCAAAAGCAATGAGTCTATAGGTTTAACAAGCTGGCCTAGAGCTGCTGCAATAATTACAGTCTCTGCAGGAGCAGCTTGGGCAGTTACAAAGCCTTATCTGAAAAGGATGCGCATCTGACAAGGGCGAACTGCTCCCCTGGCCTGGCACCCTTTGTCACTCCAAATGGCCTGGGGACACACAGCCTGGCAACCTGAATGACCACCTCAAAATAATGTCCATCTGTGAGAAATGCATTTGTAAGGAATTCTCGAAACCTGACTGAAAGCTCACAGAGTCTTGTACATCTGTATGCAAACTCTGAGATAGGGTGTGTTGACTTAGGAAGGCCATGGAATAGAGATGACATTGTTGAGAGAGAGACTGAACTAGAAACAAGTTTCAACAAGTTTCAAAATATGGCCTTGCAAAAAGGCCAGATATTTTAGAGAATTAGAACAGTGAAAGATGCATGGTAGCAGGACCTCATGGGGTAAAAATATAGGTGATTGGTGTTAGAAGTATTAGCAGCATTGTGTGGCAAAAGCTAATAGGCTGAAAAACATTTATAAGGTATTGTAACCAGGAAAGAGATTGGCTTCTGATAGAATGGCATAGAGTTTTACATCTCTTGTGTCTCACCCTTCATCGAGACTGATAACGGAATAAAATCTTTTAAAACACCTTCCAGTTGCCCCATGTCTGTAAAAGCTGGGAAAACCAACATCCATCAATGGAACTCAAGACATGTTCCAAATATCCAGGGTATTTGCTGGTGAATATCTGAGCTCTTTGATCACACGGTGTAGAAAGGCAGAAGAAAAGTTCCCCAGGTTTGTATCACTGAGAAATGAAGAATGCAATTCCCCCAGTTTAAATTTCAATGATTGCTACTCCTGTTTCTTGTCTTCAACATCTGTCTTTGGACAAGAAAAATTTTTCTCTGGAGGTATCTTCTCCTTTCTACTGGCCATAGGGAGATACCAGGGTGACAAGTTCAGATGAAGATGGATCAAACCACTAGATGACACGCACAGAGCCTGTGCACATACAGGGCAGTATGAGAGCTATCAGATAACAGGTGTTTTCACATGGACCAATGGGAAACTTCAGGGGATGCTACTTCTGTTCTGCCATCCTCATACTCTCACCCTTCCCTTCCCCACAATCTGATCTGAGAAAAACCAAAGCTGGACATACGCAGAGGGTTGCCCCAGGGACAGGATGGGCTTCTGGAGTGGACAAGGCATCCCATGTACAAATCCCCACCCTTCTGATCACCATTTGATTTTAGCACACAGATGTGAAGTCTTCAATCTTATGTTCTGTTTCCTCTCCTGAGACAACCTCCTTTTCTACTCCCCAAGAAGGATTCTGGACCCTTCTCAAATAATTTCCAAAGACTAACATAGCACATGCAGAATATCTCCAAACCAGAATGGATCCACAAAATATTTTTGGAGACTGTGAGATTCTACAGGCTAGCAGAAGCCTCCAGGCCAGTCTCAAGTATTCAATGAAAATAACTGCCCTGAACAATAATCTGCTGTTGCCTGTCTTGCTCTGCCACTTCAAGGTCTGCAAGAGCACTTGTGTTTCAGCAAACACTCCAAATCATTGTTCATTCTGTTTTGTTTGGCACAGCAGTGCTCATTCTCACAGGGAAAAAAAAGGAAATAACTCTGAAAACACATGGCCTGGTGACAGGCATGGCACAGCAATGTGGTGACAGCAAGCCCCGAGCACTCGGGTGAGCTGGTGCCACTGCCAGCAGCACAACCAAGCCCTGCCACTCCCCCTCAGCAGCCACACAGTGCACACTGCCACAGTCAGGGGTTATTTGTCTCACAACTCAAGCAAACTCTAAACTGTAAAAGCACAAATGTGCTTGATTTTTGTTATTACTTTTGACTTCAGCAGATGTCTTGTAGACAGTAGCTGTCTCTTAATATTCCTGTGGAAGAGTTTTCAGCTATAGCTGTAGGCAGTCCTTTACAGAACAATTTCACAACCCTGCATCGTGTTTTTGTTTAATTAGGGCATAAGTCTGGAGTGTTTTAGAACTGATAGCTCATTAAAATAGCATCTTAGCTATTGACATTCTATCTGGGAATTAATAGAAGAATAAACTGTAAGCCTGACAGTAAATCAAGCAATGTTGTAAACATTAAAACAAAACAAACAATAAACAAAAAAGTATACGAGCGATAAATTGATTGAAATCATCCCTTCATCAGGCTCTAAATGAGACCTTGCAAATGGTAGGCCCTTCCTCTCATTTTTTGTTAGTGAAGAGGGTAAATCATCATGTGTAGGAGAAGCACTTTACTACAGAACCCAGAGGACCTTAGTGTTTCTGCTTTCCACCCGTCATCTGTAATTTGGGTGCTTGTGGGATTTTCTGGACAGATTCACCTTCCATACTCTCATCTGGTTACTATCTGTTGCACTACGGAAACAACCTCAGCAAGGATGATGGATACTAGCTGCTGGATATTAAACATCAGCTGGACAATCAACTTACAGCTCCCATCTGTCACCAGGGCACAGATTCCAGTCACCAACAGACACAGTGAAAAGCTGGAGGGTCAAAGCTTAGTGAGTATCTTCATGTATCAGGCACTTCATCCACCCTTTCCCCCAAAAACCTCTCGTAGGTAGTAAGATGAGGGAGGTATGCAGTGTTAGCAAAGGCCATGAAAGAACAGATATTCATTGCTCTGGGGTAATTGTTAGTGGTATTTAAGATGCATGTAGGTACTAGGAACCTCATCATCAGAGCCTTTCCCACTGTTTCAAACACCTGACAAGCCTGCAATGTGAGCAAGCCTGTTTGAAAAGGCTGCTGATGCTGGAGGCTCCATCTGTTGCTCATTTTCCACACATATTTTCAGAATACTGGGAATGCCACTCTCCCACCTTTTCATACTCTTACTGTGCTCTGCATGGGTAAGATTTCAGATGAACATTTGTTGCTCAGCCCAGAGGGGAATATGACAACACACCTGTCATGCTTTCCCCCTGCCAACATGTCTTCTCTGCAGACAGAAAAGTGAGCTGCTGCTGTCCTATTGTCTAGAAAGACAAAATCCCATGGGATTATTTTCCCCACTGTTTTCAGAGGTAGGTCTTTTTTCCCTCTACTGCTTCTTCATCAGTACTTAAGTCCCATGCCTTTAACTAATCCCATGCCATGACTTTTCTGACTGTGTTATAATTTACCCTCCCTCTCTTAAAGTTTAAGCTTCAAATCATTTCCATCTCTCCCTGCTCCACTTGGATATGATTGTGTCAAGTAGGACACATGAAGTACCAAGTACCATCAACTACAAGTATTGCAGTGAAAGCAGGTAAGGCAGATCATAAGTCCAAAGGAACGTGGGACAAAAAGTCCAGAAGTGCCCAAGGACTTTGTTAGACATTTCCACTATGGAATGCCCAGCCTGTGGTGATCATGGCTGGTTGTCCACAGTAAAAGCCCCCCACTATTTCCTTAAAAGGCTTGTTTATCCTGTAGTGCATAGCAAGACTCCACTCTGCAGGGTGAACTTGCACTGTGACGTGGTGTTGGTGTCAGCACCACTCCACTTCGCACACTCCAAGATGGCTGGTTAAAATTAATTTAATTTGGGATCTGTCGAAAAATTTGGCATCAATTCATGGTATCAATTTGTGGTCCAGAAGAACAGAACTCCCAAGTTCAAGTGGAGTAAGACTGCTATCCTTGCTCTCCTGCTCTGCAGGAAGTGGATTTCTGAATTTCACCCCAACATAAACATGCATGAGTGAATGCCACGATGTAAATGAGAGGAGCAGGCTGAGTCCCCCCATGGCCTCAAGACATGGTGAGAGTAAGAGGCAGGCCAAAGCACGTTTAAGCCATTGTCCCATACAGCATTTGTCTCACCAGGTACCTTTGGTACTCTGGGACATGGAACAAGAGGCAAGTTATGACTCTGAGACAGAAGTGACACAGAAACTCTGCAAGACAGTGGCAGAAGAAGGTGGTAACAGGAATATTACTACCTGATACTAGATGGAGCTGATACTAGACATTATTGCAAGATATTTTTATAGACAGAAGGTGTCAATTGCTGTAAAGTCAGTACAAATTAAATGACTAGTGAGAGAAAATCCGAATCATTCAAAAAGCATCACTGCTGAATATCTGTTTAATTGAATTAAGGTAAAAACAATTCAAAATATGAAGCAAGCCATAAACCTGAGTACCAGAAACTGAAGGAAACAAAGGATAACAAAAGTTATTTAAAAACTGTCAGAAAAGAATGCAAAAGAATTTTTTCTTGAAATTGCTGCAAGTAATCATTAAAGAGAAATAAATTTCTGCTTGGTTAATTATCTGTCTTGCATAAATACTCTGGAAGAGCCCTAGGGTATCATAAAATAAAAAAATGCTGTATACAAACATCTGAAGTTTATTTGAAATGGCAATGTAACTTTTCAAGAGTTGCATATTTGCTTTTGCATGTGCAAATTAACAACAAGAAACACAGTCTTTAGAAGTGCATCCTTTCTTAACAGAGGAATCCACAATGATAACATTTTTAATAAATGCAGTTCACATTACCATAATGATGTTTGTCTAGCAATACCTTGGGAATTATAGTTAGATTTAGCATTAATTAATTTGGTGCAATTTTCAAGTGTTATTGACATATTTTACATCCTCTGATGGATCTGAGGGATCATTATCACAGGATAATAGAAAATTTTTCTGTGAATGAATTTTCAAAATGTCTTTCAAATGCAACAAAGCATGCAACAAAGAAAAGCAATCTCATGGGAGCATCAGCATGCAAAATGGAATTCCTAGTTCATGATCTGCACCTATGTTTTCTGACTAGTAATGAGAAATCTTAAAATAAATTGAATGTAACAATAGCCAGAGCCTTGTCTCATGGTTATAGCATGTCATTAAGAGCTAGGTTTTAAAGTTCATGTCCTATAAAAAGGCTGCCTGGAAATGAAGGAAATTAAGGTTGTGATCAGTTTTTAATAACTCTCAGAGAAACTAGTACAATTAACAACTTTTAAAGCTTGGTAGCTTTGTGCAGCTAACACCAATACAAATATCTTAGGTTTAGCTATCAAAGATGGAAAGGCATTGATTCAGCCACACAGGAGGTAAAAGCTAGCAGTTAGGAGAAGAAATTAGGCAATGGAAAATAAAACACAAATATCAGGGATAAAGCAGCTGACTGTGATGACTCTAACAATAAGCTGCCAAATTGCCACAAGCAACACATGAGCAAAGACAAAATATCACAGGCAAATATATTGCAGTGCTTGTCAGCAGCAGTGGTTTATCTCTCTTTTTTAATTTGACATATTCCAGACCCAAGTCTGCAGCAATTTATCCTTTCATTTTTGAGCTGCATTTCCCTTACTGCTTGCAGCTCCTCTAGTCTGGGACAGAAACGGCAGCAAGTGGGACAAGGAGGAGTTTCATGAAGCAGGCAAGGTGCTGATGTCCATGCTGCAGAGTACACAGAGAAAATCCTGCTATTTTGGAGTTTATTTATTGAACTATTGAAGACAAACTACATTTTCATGCTTGTCCACAGAAGGGGAAAACAGATGAGACAGTGAAGCTGGGCAAATACCTGTTTAGACATGCCCTTGTGGAAGGTGTTTCATAAGGGTGGTTACAATCAGTAACCAGAGGCACACCATCACTTTATCTGGGTAACAAGCAGGGAGGATTTAAGGAAAATTGCCTTCTCCCTTTGTTGCCATGACAGCCTTATGAAAAATATAACAAAAGATACCACAACCAACAAATTCACGATGTGAAATTCCAATGAAGTCAGGATATTGTTTGATAGACTAGCTCAGTAATTCAATAAGAGCCACTGTCTTCAAAAATCATACATACATAGACCATTGTTAGTGTGAAGGAAATGCATCATAGAGAAGTGCTGCATGCTCCAGTTCAGTGCTCATGGAAAACAGAGTGAGAGAGGGAAACAAGGCTTTTGGAGGTAGTCTTCCTTTTCTTGACCATAGAAATTTACAGAGTCCTTCTTGAATGTATAATTTTGTCACCCTGACTAGATTTCTGTCTGATTTTTCACATTTTAACATCAGTAGTGCTAGATAGACTTTACCCTCGCTCAAAATAACCAGCTATTAAGCACCAATTTTTCAGTGCTCAGAACAAGAACCCAACAGGAGGTCAAATACTTCTCTCTCTACAAAAATCAGTGCAGACAAGTGGCTACTTAGAGCCAAGACACAAGAAAATGTCTATGTTTAAGGTTCTTAGATGGAGTGGGACCTTCATCCCACTGCCACATTGAAGGTCCTCTGCCACCTGACTTCCAACTGCGCCTTATATTTGATAAAGTTCATGGCACCTAGAGCTTTAATTCATGTTTAAGTGAGCCCAGGTCTACACAGCCCAGGAACTGAGCCAGTGGCACATATTCAGGTGGAGAGGTATGGGACACTCTTTCCCTTCCCAGGGCTCTCTTTGAACCCTACAGGGTGAAGGCAGAAATTAACCTGCTGGGACTTTGACTGTAGCCTAGTAGGTTGATATCTCACCATCAAAAGAAGTCAAAAGAAGCAGCAACAACTTGTCTCATCCTCCTGAGGGAAGACCCTGAACATCATATCATCTTCTAAAGAAGATCAATCAGACCTGTAGCTACCACTTTGGCTGAAGAGCTTCCTTGAAACTTTAGGTCAGATGTTTGAGCTCCAGACAAAGGTACAGTTTCAAGCAAGTTTTCTGACAGAATGCCATTTTCCAGGCATTCTGCAGTGATGGAACATCTACTGAACATGCTGCTATATTGAGTCTTTTCCTCACACATCTTCATCTGTGTCTGTAAAACTCATTATGATAGACCAGAGAAGAATCTTTGCTCCATGTAACCCTCTGCGGATCAATATGATAATGACCACGACCACATAGCACTCAGTCTTCATGTCCCAGCTCCGTGACACTCAGACAAAATTATTCCTTTTTGTGAATGCTTTCACAGTGCAAAGTATCTGAAAAGTTGCAAATTCAGCCAAGCTGAGTGATCTTGCTACAGCATGAAGCTAAAAGTTTGTGTAGCCAGTCACAGAGAGCAGCACAAAGGAAGTTCTGGAGAGGTAAAGCTGTAATGCTTGTGAAGGGTTATACCTCATACCTGCTGCTTGAGGAAAAGGTTGCTTGGCACAAATCATCCTCAGCAGCAACATCTTGCCATTGTCTTGAAGAGAACTCTCTGGCATTGTCTGGAACGGAGACATGAAGCAATATGACATGAAATGCTGTCAGCCCTCTCCTGTGCAGCACAGAAACAGTGAGCACACTTTGCTGGATTTTGCTCCAAGGATCTGGCATGGTAAAGTTGGATGACACAGCACACCGCTTGCAGCCAAAGCTGTCTTTCACATCCTTTACAGCCCTGCAGCCACTCTGCATCCTGGTGGGACAATACTCAGTAACTTTGAGAAACACAGCACTATTGGTAGTGTACTTTTTCAGGATGATTTTGCAAGCTTTTGGCAGCTAGCTGTTACCACTTTGGCCAAAGCCTGTAAATAATTGAGATAAGAGCTATTACTTTTGCAACTATATGTGCTTCAAGCTGCTACAAACACCTGATCTTCTCTTCAGTTCCCATTAATCTACCAATTATTAGAGACCTGAACTCTAGAGCACATGGAGGACTATGGGATTTCTCGTTGCAGTTTGGTGTCTCCTCGTAGCTGTCCAGGAGTGTAAATCTTGAAGGTTAAATTAAAGGCAAGACCAGGAAACATGAAAGAAAAACTATACCCAAAGGAAAGTGCCTATACCGACCCAAAAAAAAAAAAAAAAAAAACCACAACAAAAAGAGTGTGAACAAACATCACTTTGCAGATGTTGTTCCTCAGCAGTAATGAGGCCCTGATTTACATATGTTTTTATTTTACTGCTACAGATGAAATATGACCCTTTCCAGTGTGGAAAACAACAGGAGATCACAATGGTCTTAGAAAGGAGGTTGTAAACAAGAGCACCTACTGGGCTCTGTCCTGCATGAATAAAAAATTCAGAAACAAAGAGGTGCTTCTTGTGGCTCCAATGCACAATTATGTACTAGGGTATGATGCAATGTATTCTAAATTTACTGATCATTTCAAATGCACCAGAAAAATCAAACCCCAGCTGACTGCACTTCCTGGAACAGTTTTCCTAATACAATTCCTAGAAACCGAAAATTATGAATTTGATATTCCTGTCCTTCTCCTCATGTATACACTCTGCCACATCCTTTTTCTCCCATGCAAAACACATGCTGATTTTGCAGAAGGCCTTATATTTTCTAAACCCAGCCCCTCAGCAGAAATGCATACTTTCAGCACTGAATCAGTGCTGTGCCAATGGTCTCTGTTAAAAGCAAGCACCAAGCCAGCAGCATGAAACCTTCTCAACTTCAGATGACTGGAGGAGAAGTCAGAGGCCTTTGTTCTGTCATGAAAGCTAGTCTTTCCTGCTCCTAGGGACTTTGTTCTTCTGCATGTGGGACAAATTAACTGAAAAAAAATATCTCTTCATGTAGCCCATTCTTCAAGCATATGCCGTCTGATTTCTCTCAGCTATCCTTGTACTGAACACAATAACTTGGTTTTGGCTACAGCATATCTTCCAGAAAGACTTCCAATTCTAATTTGCAAACACAAATGAAAAATTAGCTGCTTCCAAGGTTAGTTCCTTCCCAATGATGAATCACCCTCCCCGCTAAAAGTGTATATCTTACATCTCTTCTGAGTTTTAATTGAAATTCTCATGTGAATGTTACTTCTGGCTCCAGTAGCATTAAGCCAATGAATCACCATAGCTCTGATCCAGGGTGACAGTTCTTACATATAACAAGGAAATCCATAGGCTTATGGAATGCAGAAAGCTAAATGGACAAATGCTTCTTATATAGCAAATCTACTGGCACATGAATTCCTGCATGCTGGACTGAGCTATCAGCATTCTGGGGAAAGACAAGCATAAATTAGAATATTTTTTAAATCTAGTATAATGATCAAATATTCAGGAAGGCAAATGCTAGTAGAGTTCAAACCCAAATAGAGAACTTCCTCCCAGAGCTTGAAATCAGCAGACTATAGGAAAAGAGACCAAGACTATATCACATTTATGCCTGAGCTTCAGGCTGATGCTATGAGGACAGAATGATCTAATCAGATGTCTTTTTATCTCAGATGGTTTGAAAACTGTACTGAAAACTACCCAACCCTGTCACAGAATACTTGACTTGAGCACTGAGTTCATCTTCCTCATGTGGCCACCATTAATCTATAATAAAACCTCTAGACTGGTTTCTAGGTTAGCGGAGTAAAAAATTTGTCAAAAACATGTTTTTGACACAAAGCACTGACCCATAAGGGCTCTGCTTTCTTCACTTTGAAGTCACCTGGCTAGCTCAGCTTGAAGAAAGTCAGGGTTGCTGTGGTTTCCAGGAGTGTGAATATAGAGAACTGCTGAATTCCGCAGAAAATAACCACATGCAAAATTGATGCCTGTAACCTCCTGAAACACTGAGCATGGGATTGTAATTAAAATCTTTCCTTACAAGAAAGTCTTGTATTGCTCCAGCAAAGGCACACCTTCCCTTTTCTTTTTTTCAGGTTGATTTGAATGCTCTGAAATGTTCTCGCATATTCATTTTGTTCAGTGGGGCCCCACACTTTTGGAACAGTTTACATTTAATTATCTGCTTAAGCCTCAATGAAACCAAATTGCAGTAAAGTAATATTGTGAAAAACAGGGCTGCATTGCACCAACTGCAAGCAGTGTTGTTCACAGAAAATACAAGTATTAGTAAAGCAATAAGCTTAGGCACCCTCATTACTGAACCTCTTCAGTTCACATACTCAGAGCACAATGCAATCAGCTTTTTTCAGAAGGGTTTTGTGTGCAATGCCAGCAAGCAACACCAACTCTGTTTACTACAGAACTGAGTTTTTCAGAAATGTGTGTGTTTGCTTTGTAATGACTTCCTAATTGGATGTACTGGTGCAGACATGTCCCAGGAGCAATGTCTGATTAGATGCTGTTACCCACAAGTAACTGTGAATGAATTCCAGGTAAATTTATGCTCTAACTATGCACAAATTTGTTCTGTTCCATTTCTGAGAACCAGGTCCACTAAAATAATCCATGGCATATAACCACAGCAGTAACCAGGACTGCATTTCTCTTAAACCAGGTCTTGCTGCACTCAAGTCCCTTAGGTGCTACTTCTCTTTGCAGGGACTACGGCATGAACAGAAAATCTCTGCAGAGGTTGTCAAACTCAGGGAGTATTTCTGAGTCGCTGAAAGAGCATAAAATGTTTAAATTATGCTTCCAGTACAAAGACTGGGGAAGGGACCCATGGGACTGATTTGCAGCAGGGCACCAGGCTGCTCCTGGACTCTGTTGAGTCCCATGAATTATTACATGTTACAAAATGAGATTCAAGTCTAGGTGCTTAGAAAAACTGAAGATAACTACATGTATGACAACATTTTAGGGGTGCATGTAATAATGAGTCTAGGATACAGCTTATGTACTGTCACAGACCTTAGTCATGTATCTGTGCTAGGTTTTTCCCCTTCACAACTCTGGGTAGCACCTCGTTACCATCTAACATACTGTTATTGTTGAAATATAGTGACAGACTCTAAGAGGCATGAAAATCTCCCAACTTAAGGATGAAGCAAGAGCTATAAATAAAGCTTTCTTTAGTCTTTTAGCAATTTAATGACAAGTTGACATAAGTAAAGAGAAAGAGAATTTAACCATAAATGTCAAAAAGATTGAACCAACAATCTGAAGAAACAAGTCCGTCCACTCCTCCCATGGCAAGGAAAGGATTGGCATCCTATACAGAGATGCATGAGGTTTAACTGCAGAAACTCTCATGATAAAGAGGACGTCAGAGTAGAGATGAAGGATAAAAGACCTCCATGCCATCCACATCCAGCTGTGCCCACTCCGCATCAGGGATAAGGGATGTCTATGGGACTGGTTCAAACTCCAAACATTCAATTTGAAACACTTGAAGTTAGTGTAGGTGAATGACACTAAGAATATTTCCAGTCATGATGAAAAATCTGAATAATAGATATTTTTATCCTGAATTCCTACAAAACAGTGTTGGCACACCTCATAGAAATTAGTTTAGAACAGAAAGAAATTAGGGGGGAAACTGGGGGTGATTTCAGTTCTCAGGAGTAACAAATGAAGTAATGAAAAACTTGGCAACAGCTGATGGAGCATGAGGAAAAGAACTCACACTGATAGAAACAACAGCCAAGCAGCTGATAGAGCTTCTAAGGGGCTGTTTCTCTCCGCGATGGATTGCTGAGCATGGCTGGTAAGAAACTGTTTCCCCATCGTGCACTTACGCAGGAGGCCTGGCAAACAGACCGGGCAAGGTCAAACTACTGGAACAGAACGTGAAATCAGACACTAGAAGAAATAACAGCGTGTGGTAAAATAGCAGCCACATTTAGAGCAGATGTCTCATGAAAAAGCAGTGTGCAGAAAGACAGAGATGAAGCTAAAGGCAGTGGGGTGCATCAACAAAGGAACTGAGCATAAACGTGTAAAGGTAGAGACAATGGCATGGGCACAACAGTATCTGCCTCAGTCTCACTGGGAAAAAAATGAGAGAAGTTTTACTGGGCTGAGAAACCACTATATAATTTCATTTTGAGGTCTGGTTGTTATAGATACTCAGGAACTGCTATTAGGAGGAGAGTTTTACTAATAATCATATTAATAATGGATACTTTCGTATCCTACATAAAAGATGTAGAATAAGTATGATGGGCAATAGAAGGGTAAATTACTTCTAGATGGGATGGGCGGCACATTTCTCCACCAAATAGCCGATAGAACCAAGAGACTGTGGGTTATTCGTATTAGTCTTGTAATTGCCAAAACCATTTTAGAAAATTTGGTCATTAAAAATAATGATCAAATCCCAAAGAAGATGAGTTTATATTAAGTTGAAGAACAGGGGAAAGTAGGTCTTCAAGTTCTTCACTGAAGACAGAGCATTACTGGAAATGAGGGAACCTAATTTAGCCATCTGATGCTGAAAAGACTGATATAGTGACTAACTGCAAATATTTCTGCTCTTCATTTAGACCTAACTGTTTCTTAGTGGAGAAATGCATAAAAAGATGCTAGAGGTATGGTACAAAAAATGGAGAAATGGGTAAAATTCTGATTGTTATGTGAGGATTTGAGTTGAAACTTAAAGAGATGGAAAGCAACACTGTTAAGTGGGCCAGAGGAATAGGTAGTTTGTTGTGAGGGAAAAAAAGGAAAACAATTTGATTTGTGTATCTTTTCAGAGAGAAGAATAAGAAGAATATTAAATGCAGACAACATGGAAGAAAGATCTGTGTTATACAAAAACATTAGTTATATATATAAAAGATCAAGAAGATCAAACAATAAATTCAAATAACTGAATGTGCACATGTTTAATAATTTAATATGGAAATAGAAAGGTCTCTTGCCTTTGGCAAAGGAAGTTATAGAACAATGGGGTTTTGGTCAAAGCACGGACACAAAACCTAATGAAAGTTAGACAGAGATAAACCAGTTGTTACATTATGGCTGCAGCAAGAGAGGAAGGATCTTTCTGCTGCCTGCAATGCCACTGTCAGAACTGCTGGGCTGCTTATGAAAAAGAGGGCAAACTGTGTATCTTCCTGTTGTCTCCTTAGTAAAACAAACAATACAAGAAATAATAGCAGAGCAAACTGAAAGCAACCTAAGTTCAAAGGAACAATATTCAGCTTGCACTAATGTTCCAATATTAGACTCCATGATATTGCTTTTGATGCAGTGCAGGATTCTGGCTATTGGGCTGGAGCTGCTGATAATTGCATGGTGTTGATTTTTATTTTAACATCTTTCTGAGTATCAGAGTTGATTTCCCTCTTTGCTGAAGCACAGAGCTTGCCAAAGTATGTGGACTGAAGGAGAAGAGCTTGGACTTGATAAAATACCCCTTCCCACTGATAGTAGTGTCATCAATAATGAAGAAGTAAGGGTTCGGCCCTGCAGAAGGCATCCTGTGCTACTGCCAACAGTGTCAGTGACCTTCACTAACATCAAAGAATTTGGCTGCAAGGACCCCTGTAGCACGAGGAATTTAACCTCAGAGTGTATCTAAATGAGCCTCCAATAACTGCCCTGCAGATGTAACCCAAGTGGCCTTCTTGCTTGCTAGGTGGGATACTGATAACAACACCTCTGCACCTTCAAAATCTTGCTGGGAAGATGGGTGAGTATTTGAGCAGCCAGCTGCTGCTGAGCTCTGCCACAGCTGTGCCTGCTGTTCTGAGGGAAGCTCAGGTTTAAGACAAATTGTCCCAAACGCAGAACAAAGAAACATTTTGAAATAACGTCTAGTAAACAAGAAAAGTAATCTGAAAAAGCATGAACAAAAACAGCCCTGGCAGAAACTAGAACTAGATAGTGAGCAAAACAATGAAGGAATAGTCTATTGAAGTCCCACTCCTCTTTTGAGACCCTTAAAAACAGTTTTCTTTTGAGACCCTTAAAAACAAGGGAAAATCCAGACAAAGTGTAGAGGAACTGAAGTAATGATTTATACTATCCTCAGGGCTGCTAGACTATTCTTTCCTAGAGCCCATCTCCTTGCATATATATCCACAGCCATCAGCTTCATCTACATGTGGAAGAGCACCTGGAAACTGGACTTAATTTCTTCTTTCCACTGTGTGTGATTTTCTTCCTGCATCCTTTTGGTTTGCCTTTTTGTTTTGCCATCTGTTTAAAAATAATCCGTGTCAGAGAACAAGGAGAGTGTCAGAACATGCTCACAGCAGCACCATAAATAGTCCATGGTTGAAGGAACTTGCCAGCTCCTGGAGTTATTGAAAGATCATTTGCTGTGCCTGACACAACTGCAAATAAGGAATGCATTCACTTCTTACTCTTTCCTGTAAGTTGTGGCGTGTACAGCCCCAAATTTGAAGCACAGCATAGCTGCTATTTTTCACTACTTCCAAGATCCATTTAATTATTTAAATCTTCTCTAATTACCAGATTAACTCATTTGTCTTAATACTAGATTATCAGGGTGATTTGTGGGGAAGGGAAACAAAGGATACTTGCTGTGTACTTCATGAGCTAGCAGCTGATTCTTACGTGCTCTTGTTAAGTCTTTCTCATTTTCATCTGCTTTATACACTGCTTCTGTCTGACAACACCATAGAAAATAGCTAGTTTTGTCTCACTAAAACAGGACTATTTAGCATTCAAACATTATCTTGCCACTTTGAATATTTATGGACTCAGCAGACAAACCCAGATAGGGGAAAGTATTAGCAGCCCCTATAAGAAGGATGCCTTAAGCTGGTCACAGCAAGAACGGGTCTGCAAAGAGGGGGGACTCCCCATCTCCTTCACTGAAAGTCCTGTAATACTAGCACCAAAACTTCTACCTGCTTCACATTTCTCTGAGCTCCAGTTTTACTCAAATATGAGCTAAGGATAGCAGAAAACTGTTTTAGGTAAATCATCACTGTGTGCTACAGCCCTAATGATCCACAGAAGAGACCTGAAGTCCTCTTCAGGGACTAGCATGCCAAA
The DNA here is from genome assembly GCA_013400575.1 of Peucedramus taeniatus. Lineage (NCBI taxonomy): Eukaryota > Metazoa > Chordata > Aves > Passeriformes > Fringillidae > Peucedramus > Peucedramus taeniatus. The sequence continues at coordinate 90,574 of WBNO01031624.1, read as the reverse complement.
ATTATGTGGCTAACTATAATATCTGGCACCCGTGAATGACTAATGTTGCTTCCATGGCAGTGAAAAACCAAGAGGTTATTCAGCTGGATCATTACTTTTTGAGCTCCAACAGTCCAAAACCAGATAAGTTTTGTTTTTAAGCCAAAACAGGACAGTTCGTGACGGCTGGAACAGCAAGTGGCCAGTGATCAATTATTTTGAGGGGAGATGGCTAATTCTCTCCTGTCACACATGAAAGCTATTTCAATATCAAACAAAGAGTCTAATTTGGAAAGACTGCACTATCCCCTAAGCTACTGAACACAGAGAACTTCTTTCTCTATCTCATGTGAAGTTCTCCTTGCATTCCATGAGCAATTTCTGTAAAATGCTTTTATGAGATTTTGAAACAAACTATTCCCTCGTACCATGGAGATTCATCTGACTGCAAACACATAAAATGTCACTAATTCTACTGAGGAAAATGTAGTGGTGGTCACAGTGAGAGCATCAGTTATAGATAGGCAAAGGGGGGGTGGAAATAAGACATTCAAATTTTGTTAGATTTGGGGAAGTAGAGGATTTCAAATTAAGTTTTTTAATATTTGAAGAAAAATTATAGATATGTTGGGGTTTCTTTTCTTTTTATTAGGGTAGATCACAGTGCTATTCGTATAGCTTAACACTGCTGCAGTGGGAGAGCAATCCTAAAGCCTCTTGCATTGACTTTTGAAGAATTTTGGCAGTACAGCTCCTCCCCATAGATCCTTTCCCCACTTTTACGTAGAAAAAAAGAAATTGGCCATATGCCTTACAGTTTCTTCTATCCTGCTACTCTGATCATCAGAAGGACATCAAAGAAACTGCAAAGGACCATATTCACTAGAACAACTCACAGATTTGCAATAGGAACTGAGTTCTTTGAGGCCTTGGAGGTAAGACCACATTGCTGCCCCATCCTTTAGTTTTGCACCAGGAATAGGGTATGAAGATTTGGCCAGCACTTCCTCAGTTCAGAAAGAGCATTCCAGACCAAAGCTCTTTTCCCATCTACACTGTGCTAGAGGTCCTTGATCATTTTATGCAATATTTATAGTCCATTTAAAAGCACTGATGGAACAGAGAGTGCCTTGGAGAGTCTAAACATCTACAGTTGAAAACAGCAAGGAAAAATCAAAGTGTAGCAAGTGCCTCTTGAGCACATACAAGCTTGTTTTTCTGCAAGATGCAAGTGGTAAGACTTGAAGACTTCACCAGAAGAATAATTGGCATATTCTCAACAAAAATTGTATGCCAATCAAAAGGAGAAACAAAACTTCTTTGTAATTCCACCTGAGTAGACATGACGGGCAGAGCTTCACTTCAGATGGTGAAATTCTGGCAACAAAAGAAAACAACTGAAAATGGGGTCTAAGCAAGAGACACATCAGACACTTTTATTAACACATTCATCAGGCCTATCTAAAATTATGCATTTAGTGCATGCCCAATTTTACTGCAATCATTCAAAACCTAGAGAAGAACCATCACTTCTCATCCTGCTTCCTTCAACAGATAAATTATAAAGTAATTATATATGAGCCCCCATAGCTCATTCTGAATGTTTTAAAATAGCATTTACCTAATCCTACACGGGCTGGGACCTCAGTCCTTGATAAGCAATTCAGAGTGCTGGATGTTAAAACTAAACAAACTCTCACCCAGACCCTGCTAGGCTTGTTGGCATTCTGGTGTGTTTTGGTGTCCAGGAAAAGGCACACAGGGAAATCCAAAGAGTGAAACTGCACTTGGAGAATATTATCTGTTTAAGGAAATTATATGTACTCAGAAGCACATAAATCATAATATATTTTTGAAACATAGGAATTGACAGAAGAAGAAATTATTAACAAAAACAAGCAACAACCTCCACTCAGGGGAAAAACTGTTTCTGCAAATTCATAGTGTAATGCTTGAAGAGTTGAGCACCAGACAAGTCAGAAGCACCTGCAAGTTCAAGAGAAGATAAGCATTGTTCCAGTGGCTCAAATGCATCATCTTTGTGCCACAAAGATCCATGAGCAGAGCACAATCCAAAACCAATGAGATGAAGTGCTTTCAAAAGAGAATGTAACGTCTTTCAAGCCCCAAAGTGGTTACTTTCAGTAAAGTTACTACACTGACACTCATCTCTTCAGCTTGGAGTGTGGTAACCTGAATAAAAGTAATAAGAGCTAAGAAAAGAGAGGTCAAGTGTTTCCCCTCCTGCTTCAGTCTCTCCTGCTAAACTTTGGCTGCAGCAGGTTTTCAGGGCTATGAGTGGTACATAATTGTGCGCTCGGTACCTTGGGTTACAGAGTGAGTAAATTATAAAATGGCAACTTAGGCTGGAAGTCCACTTTTGCTGTGAAAATCTCACATTTCCATGTTCTTTTAAGTTTGGTAACAGCAGCAGGCTTAAAAAAAAAAAAAAACTCCAAGCGCTATATGGCATTTAAATAGCAGATCTAATATAATTATGTGTAAGTTGGAACAATTATCTGAAAATCACACAGCAAAAAAGGAGGCAAAGCACTCAGCCATCACAAATGAAAATGCCAGAAGGGATCTCAGACTTCATCATAGACTGATGACTGCCTAAATTACATCGCCAGAGCACACGCAAAACCATCACTGACAGTCTAATTCCAGCTTACCTCTGTGGAGACATGAGAAATTCTTCTCTCAGCCCATACCCAGAAAGCAGATTAAAAAAGCCTGAAAATTAAAAGCTTCATAGAGATCTGCTGGACCATACTGATACTGCACCAGAACTTGATTAAAGAGGTTAAAGGGACTTCATATTTCTCCGGTTGTCTCAGCAGCCACTCTAATAAGAAATGTAATGGATAGATGGAGAGTATTCAAATAAGGACAGTCACTGACCCTTTAACTCTGGTAAGTCAGTTTTCTCACACGTGCACTCTTTTGAGTTGTGAGTGCAAACTGGTACAAGCTTGCTTAGCCAGGATACAGGTGATGGTGAGGCTGGACTGTCACTGTGGAAGCAGAGGGGGTGGAAGTGGGAACTGCTGCTGGAGTGTATCTGCAGCACACAGAGGAATGCAGGAGAAGGACTCACTAGCTAGAACTGTCTTTGTGGCAGTGTAAGGCACCAAATCCAAGCTGGTTAGCTCTGCTGTGGGCCAGGAATCAGGTTAATGGAGCAGCACTGAAGTAAACCAGTTATCTGATTTTTTGGGTAGGAGCAACAATGTGCTCTGCTGTAGTTGTACACAGACCTTCACAATTTTTTGGTGTGCGCCACATGTACAACAGAGCTGATTTCCGGCTCTGGTTCCTTCTATGAACTGAGACCCAATCTTTTACTTTCAATATTGACACATGTGTGAAATAGGTTAGACCTACAGGCTGCAGCAGTACTGATGGGCTTGGTTGTGGCAGCCTCACCAACAGAGCGAGTGGGTTACTGTGAAACCTTAAACTGCAACAGGATAGGTTACAATTTTATATTGGGAAAAAATGCTTTATTGTATGGGTGGTGAGACACTGGTACAGGGTGTCCAGAGGAGCTGTAGATTCCCCAACCCTGCAAAAGTTAAAGGCCAGGCTGGATGGGGCTTTGAGCAACCTGGTCTAGTGGAAGGTGTCCTTGCCCATTACGAGGGTGGCAAAACTAGGATCTTTGATCCCTTGCAACCCAGTTCATTATAGGACTCTCTGACTCACTGCACTAGGGAAAAGTTTAGCCCATACTTCCCTTGGGAGAAGAGAGAAGAGTTATTTTGCCTCTCCTCAAACAAATGGACTGCTTGTGTACCTGGTCCCCAGCAGAGAGGGGCTGTACAGCACTTTTCACAACCATGCTGGTTTCTGCTCCAGCTTCAGGGGCAACCAACCACTTCAAGGATCTACCAAGAAAGCAGAGAAGAAGCCCAAAGCAATGACATGCAAAGGATACTGATAACAGTTAAAAAAATTCAGGTTCCCCAATCAGAGAGGACAAAAGGTACAAACACAAGCCCTCATTCTTGTGAGATGTTGCAGTTTTGACAGATCTTGGGTAAAGGGAGCACAGCATCACTTCCCAGAGACCATCAGGAGGGAACTGCACCCTAGTTTGTGACCATGGGGAATAAATAGAGACTCTTCATATTCCCCTTCGCAGTTTCTCTGGGGAAATACTGTATGTTCAGAAAACAGCAATCAAATTTAAAAATCAAAATGTCATCTGCCTTGCAGAGGTCAGTGTATGGCTCTGCAAACTTCCTCAGTTTTTCCTCAGGGCAGATACACAGCTAGCTGTTCTTATATCACCAAACCGGTCATTAAACCTAGACCACAGAAAATGGAAAAATAATGAAAGCTTTTCTTGTAAATATATGTGTGATTATAAATAATGCTTGAGTTTTTTACATGGAGAGGCTATTTTGGCTTCTGTCAAGAAAAGGTTCACCTGTTCACCTTAAGGACAGAAATGTGGAGGATGGTATTACCAAGATGATAAGGGTGTACATTTACAAGAAAAATTCTTGCAGATACATCAACATCAACACAGTATCACACAATAATTGTATATTTCAGGCATACAAATCCATCATAGCTATCTTTGTATGAGGCAGGATTCACTAACTAGCAATGTCAATAATAAAGCTGAGGGACTCTTCTGAAAGAGGGTAGATGACAACCAGATGCTGGAGTTGAGACCAAAGAACATTGCAAAAAACCAGGAGTATCTTTACCATCACTCCCACCTTGATACAGTTTGTAAGGTTTGATCTGGACAGCCCTCATAAAACTAAAAAAAGAAATGGAAAATTTCCTGTCATTGCAATGGACTTTGTTTCACATCTTTATTTTGCAGTTTGGATTTAAGTTTTCTAGCCAGTAGTCAGTGAAACAACAGAGAATGTCACTGTGATTTATAGACTACTGCAATTTTTTTCACAGCAGCATTTTCCAAGGGAGTTAATTCTGCATAAAACACAATTATTTCTTTTCATGTGCCTCCAAAAATTATGAAATAATTTTCATATACACCCTCACTTCAGAAGCATCAGAATGTTCCAGCTCTGCATCTCTTGAACAAAAAAATTACCATGCTTGGTATGAAAACATAGATTACAGCAGTTTAATTAAGACAGTTCTGGAAAAGTGAACAAATATTAAAGCAAAATGTTCATCATTAAATGAAAGACAAATTGCTACATTTTGTTTTGATAGTTTTTATATTTGTCAGGGGAAAACATGTCCTAGACAGATACAGCCTTCTTCCTGCTATTCCTAGAGTGGAGCTGTATTTAAAATTACAGGCAAAATGGATTTTAACCACAATATTGGGCTAAAAAAGTGTAACACAGAGCAGGAGAGAGAGTATATGGTACCTCATCAGAAATGGCCCTCTTCCTTCTCTGTGTGCAGATCCAGTACTAGGAAGTCTGGCTCTCATTTGCTCTCCAACATAGATGAGGAAGCCAAGCTTATTATTCCCTTATTAGGAAGGGATATTAGTATTATAAAATAAGCTGGTGAAATTCTCATTTCTTATCCTGAGGGGAAGTTCAAGGCACTGGCACTTGGTTTTGTTGTACATCACAAATGAAAAAAAAAAACCTTCACTTTGACTGTTCTTAGATATTTTGTTTTATTTTGTTTCAGTTGCCTCTGAAATAAATGAGAACACTTATAAAATCATACTGACATGTTATAACTTTTATCTAACTAATATCTTGATAATTTTTCGCACATATTTTGACACAGCCATGGTCATAATTCAATTTGGTTTCTTTCAAATAGCATTTGCTGACAGAATGCTGTTACTTTTACAACTGTCCACAAACTATGATTAGAAATTAATTGATCTGTTAATAGGGAACAAACAGGTGTATTTTTCCACCGGTGACACATGGCCAGGCCCTGGGGTGCTTAAACATCCCCTAGACTTAGAAACAATCAGAGGAATCAGAGGAAGACTGTTGCACACAGGAGACTGGACTCTCCCTGGACCAGCCTGGCTCTGCAGAGTGAACTTCTCCAGAAGGAATGCCTGTTCACACCTGCTCCAACAATGAACTCTCCCTCTGTGACTACCTACTTTCTGCTAATGCAGCTGGGAAAGGGGGACTAAAGAAAAGGAGGAAAGCCGTATTTAGTACTTTCCCAGTGTCTGGAATGAGCCTTTCCTCGTTGTTGGTCATGTTTCTTAGTGCCTCAGCAAAGGCTTTCAAATGCTCATATTCCAAAAAGCACGTTGACTGCAATGCCTCCTCCCCAGTCTGCGACTGATCACGCTGGTTTTTCCTCTCTTTGTTTGCTGGGATATAGATGCATTACTTTTACACTTTAGGCCCTCGGGGCACTAAGCCATTACCCATCACACCCCATTTACCACCCATCTTTGTGGCCATCAGCAGTCCTACCTAAATGACAAACAAAACAGTAATAGCAAAGTCAAACGAGAAGGAGACCCAGATATCCAGAAAATGAGTGGAATGTGGAAGAGGGAGAAAGGAAGCAGAGGTTGAGGACAGAAGGCAGTGAAAAATTACCTAGTCCTGCCCTTTTAGGTGGGACATTGGTCCCTTGGGATGAGCTGGGGTGCACCCATTCAACCAAGGCACAGAAGTAATAAGGGTTGTTGTACAACTGGAACTTTAACCAGGGGGACAAAGGGGCTCCAAACTTTTTACCTGGAGGCATCAGTTCCAGTTCACCCCCACCTCCAATACAGGCACTTAACAGTGGTGGGGGTGTGGGCAGCAGAAGCTGCCTCAGTGGAGGGAAGGGACATCACCCCAACAATTTTTTTAAATAATTATGCTAATGAGCAGCAGAAATGGAGAAATAGATCTAGCACTCCACTGGGAGAGAATATATCTGTCCTAACCATTTTCTGCATCACTAATTAACGTGTTCTGAATACTAACAGGCTGGGAAAATCAAAGCTGGAAGTTGCACTGAAAACAGCTGCTCAGAACTGACTAGACAAATATTAAAATGAGGAAACCTGTGGAAAAACTGAGAATTATGGGGAAAAAATTGTAATAAAACAATAATAGCTTGTATGTATCTAATGACTCTCAACCCAAAGGAACCCACAAGATATTGCAGCATAATAAGGAAACTAATTAAGAGAGGTCACTTTACCCAGCATTGAAATGGAGCTGCCTCTTGTGTAATTGTCTGGTTGATAACAATCATTAATGGTAGTACAGCAGCAGTACAGCAGCAGTAGTACAAAATTGCTTGGTTCTGGAAGTATGAAATAACACCAAAACCATCCAAAGAAAGTTTGATCAGGAAGGTAGTTTGAGTTTATCCCTTCAAATGCTGTGTTGGTAGGAACCAGATTTTCTGAAGTCAGCAACACAGGGGTGTTTGTGCCTGAACTATTCTCCCTAGATCCTCTCACAGACAGCAAATGGCAACAGCTACTTTTAGGACACAGTTCATGTGATCAACAACAAATATTCATTTTAAAATGTGATGCATCAGATCCTGAAATTAATATCATATTCTGGCTATAAAGGGAGTCCTGGCACGTAGTTTGAATGTGAACATCTTTGTTGTAATTTTTTTTATTTCTGTCAGATGAAGAGTACCTGATATATATAGACACGAGATGCTGTGTGCAAGACACCCAGCTTTGCTGGGTTGATTCTTTTTTGTTAATTTTAGCAAAGAAAAAAAAACATAGCAAAATTTAAATCTCTGCAAAATAGCAAAGTGTAGGCTTTTCTGGTCACCATTTACTCTCACAGTAATGCCCTTATTTCTTGCATTGCAACATTCTAACTTCTGTTTTCTGTACAAGCTCATGCTTTGAAGGTGGGAGCAGCTCTGTAAGTGCCAAATCACCGTGTTATGGGACAAGGAAGAATTCAGAATACTTGGAGAAACGCTATAGAGGCCACAACCTCCTTTCCTCCCCACCTCCTAACTATTTTTTTTTTCTCGATTTGGAGTTTAAGATCAAGATAGTAATTGCTTGGAGGGCATAGCCAGCAGCAAGTTCTGCCAAGGCCTACTCTGAAGAGAATGTGCAGAGAAACAAAGAGAAATCTGCTAGGCAAAGTTTCTGAAAGAGGAAATAACTGCAGCAAAAAAGTAAGTTTTTTAGAACAGACCTCAAGGCCTTCCAGGAATCATCTGTGATTTTAATAGACCATGTTTCTGAGTAGGGCAAGCAACATCTAGCTAAGCCCTATTTTGATGTCTTTGCTGTTATTCTTCCAGAAAGTAAGTTTTATGTATAAAAATCAATATTTCTACATATTCTTTGATTATAGTAACCTGGTTAAACACTAAAAATTACAATACTAACTCCCCAGAGAGAGCATGAGAAACAATGGCTTTAGCAAATGGCATGATCCTTGACAACATGGGAAAATTACTCATTTCTTAAAGTTTTTTACTGTTTCAGAGAGTTACTATTTTCTCTGAGCTTTATCTTTTTCAAGAATACTAAAGGAGGTTATAATTGAAAATAAGTGAATTATATTGTTCAACATTTACAGGAAGCAAAAAAATTATTGTCTCCAAGGACCTGATTCTGAAGGTGCAACCAGAATTACTACAGAAACAGTCTTCTGCAAACTCCTCTCAACTACTATGACATTAAATATTCATGCTCCTTTACATTTACAAGAAAAGCTCTCATATGAGATGGGCAATTTCTTTGCTAAATACATAGCTATATTAATTGTCTAGGAGTCTTGCTGCAAATGGATGAAGTTCCTTACATATAAAGACATGATAAAACTGAACCATGTTCTGTGAGGTGGGATGCAATGAGAAAGCAGATACAGTTCAACATGGAAGTCTGTCAAGAAGCACTTGTTATGAAGATCCTGAGGATTTTTTTAAATGCATTCAGAACAGATGGTATGAGGACCACATCCTCTGTGCAAGAGAGATCACAAGATAGAAAAATGGTGTATTTTCATTTCATTAGATTTGGACCATCTGGCTGTGATGGGAGATTTTAAACTGAGCAAATCCAAGTCCTCACAGATCCTTCATGATTCAAAACATCTCAATTGTCCCTGGTTTTTACAATGAATCCATGCAAAAAATCACAAGTTCACCTTTTCCTCACTTCGCCAGTGTATTCTATCTGTGCATATTCTGCCTTTTCTCCTTGCTCTTGAAGCTCTGGGCGATGAGCATCAACATTAAATAGCAATTTACTGGTCAGATCTTGCTTACATTTTTAAGTGATTTTACAAACTTTCTTAAAACATTTTTTTTTCCATGTCAAAACCCTTTGGGACCATTGTCACAATCATTTTACACATGCTCTTACTAATCTCTGACATATATAGAGATTAAGTGACCTGCTTAATGCTACCAGAATTCCCTTGCTAAGAGAAACCAGTATAGGAGGTAGGGCTGAATTTCAGGAATAACTCTCACTCCTCTTCCAGGATTTTAATCACAGGTTTTTCTTTTCCTGATTGAAAATCAACCATGAGAAAAATAAATTAAAGCCATGGTCAGCACTGGGTATTAAGGGGATGCACAGCCAGCCTCACAGAGCCTGAACACAGGATCATAAGCCAGCTCTCTGCAGTGGGGTGACTTCCTTACAAGCTGTACATTGCTCTGAAAATAACAAGTGTGTTGCTGTAGCATGGTGTTCCAAGTAACTGAAAGGGCTGGAAAGAAACGTCACCACCTAATAGCCTTGTTACAGCATGCAAGAACACAAACCCTTAGTCAGGTCCTTTTAAGTCCTTCTCTGCTTCTCTGTTGCTATACACAAATCTCAAGCCAAAGTGTGTTGTCATCCTTTGAGTATATTAATTCAGATCAAAATTGATATTAATGATCCTTTTCCAAGGAATCACAAATTCTAGTATAGCACTTGGTCTGAAGGCCAGTTTAGCCATGTTGCAGTGTTCTGGGACCTCTGGAAAATTATCTCATGTATCATTGGATAACAACCCAGGAGAATTTTGATTTTGGCTAGGATTAATAGAACTTATTCTGAATGATGGATCAGCTACATTATACAGCTCATATTTCTCATAAAACTTTTGCTCGTAAATCAAAAGAGATACAGCCTCTTATGTACTTCATCTAATGAAATATAGATTAGTCTGGAGGTAGATTTTTGGAAGCCCATTTGATGAAAGCTAGCCTGTGTTTCTTCTCATCAGCCCTTCTTGTAAAAAAAAAATCAAACCGAAAAACAACACCACAACACCAAAACTGAGTAAGGTACATCCATTATAAAGGTATTAGCACACAGATATTTCTTGGAGTCAAAGTGAGAGATACAAGCAGGCGAGTACCTGCCTCAGATTATAAATTGTTTCAGAGGTGCAATGTAATGTCCTAAATGTCCTATTTACTGAAATCCTACCAACACTTTAAGTACTATTGGTTCCCCAGAGTTTTTCCAATATTGAGGGTAACCTTATAACGCTGCCAGTAAGAGCTGACACAGCAGAGCTTGCACGTACCCTGTGAAACCAGTGAGTTCTAATTACAAATTAAAAAGTATCCAGCTCAGCACACAGCATGGCCATGAGAAATGAGATTAATACAATTTTGCTTCTGTTCTGTGTAAGTCGTTCAGCCTTCAGTTTGAAGCGTCTGTCTCTGTTTTACATGCACAAGAATTCTGCCTTCAGCTCAGTGTAAATCAGGACCAGAGCAGGGGCAAGTGAGGTCTCCCGGGAGTGGTTCTCTCTGCAGGAAGTAAGCCCAGCCCTAATGTAACTCACATTAGGTGAGTTCACATGAGGAAGTTTTCACATGGAGTTTTCACAGGGAGTTTTCACATGAGGTGAAAAACTCACAGGAACAGAGAGCTCTCTTGCCTGCCCTCCTAGAAGCTTGCTCTGAACAACTTCCCAGGAGCCATGAGCTCCCAGCTCCCTGACAGTTTTCATGTCCAGATGAGACCAAAAGGGAAGTTCAAGCTGATAAAATCAGCAATGTCTCAGCACAGTCAGCTGGGTTGGGCTATGACAACTATTAAGGGCTTTCTACAGATGCCACCAGAGCTAAGAGCTGGTCAGGGTTCAGGTAAAAACACAGTGGTACAGAATGGGAGACTGTGGAAAAGAGAAGATGGCAAGCACTGGGAAGGAAAATAATAGCAAAGGAGGAGTGAATGTGCTGTGGATGAAAGGAGGTACAGAGGCCCATGGAGCAAAACAGCAAAGGGCAGGACAAACTGATGCCAGCCACTGCAGGTCCATTGTACAGTGGAGTCAGTGGAGAGATGTTGACTTATATGAGCTGACTTACATGTTGTGTGTCCCAGGAAAATGTTTTGGGATGGACTATGAAAACACTGCCCACACAGAGCAGCCCCTTCTCTGCTGGTAGCTGTGAGGGCATATTGAGCACTGAAGAGCAGATCCTCCACACAGCAGAGCAACATGACTGAGAAGCTCATCGCAGTTAGTGAAAGCTGGAGAGGGAGTATTAAAAAAGCAACTCCATTCTTCCTAAAGGACATAATAGAGAGATAAGAGAGATGTCCTCAGAGGCCCAGACATGACAGAAGAGTGCATTTCCAATTATCTGCTCATCTGAAAGGTGAGTAATGGGTGTCACTCACAATCAGGCTCATAGAAAAAATTCACTGCTCCTTTGAGCATGACATTTCTTGTCCAATTCAGATAACAGAAGCATAATCACAGGGTTCATTCTTCCCTGGAAGCATACTCCTGACATTTTTTAGGAGCAAAACACGTCCAAGGAAAGTAACTCATAACACCAAGGACCATGGAAATTTTTTTGCAAGGAAGTTTGAGAATATGGTGAGAATCCTCATATCTCTCTACTGCAATTTGCTACTCCAGGGAACAGTTTAAATTTGTTCCCCTAATCTCCATGGATCTTGAGTGATCTATGCATACCACAGGACCACCAACCTCTGCTCTGGCTCTCAGAGAAGATGACAAAATTATTTAAGGGACTCCCCTTCACTGTGAATATCCATAGTGAGCTTTCAATAGCCACTGCACAGCTTTTCAGTGCAATCAGCTCCTTTTGGAAAGAGGAAAATGCAATTTTTGATAGCTTTCTCTTCCTGGCTTTATCTTCACCATAGCCAGTTCCCTGGCCAACTGGAAAATAGTGTGTACTCCAGCCTTTAATACATGATCCTCTCCAGACACGCTATATATTTAGTGTTCAAGTCTTAGAGGTATGTGTTCCTGAAGACTCTTTTAGAAGGAAATTCAGTTCCAAGCTCATTTTATTGTCTTCTGCTCTCTTCCTCTTTCTAATTGTTGTAGGAACTCTCCTGGGTATTTGTTTTTAACTCAACCATTTGCTGTGCAATGCTGTGGTTATGTACACACACAAAGCTGCAGAGAGTCAAATATTAAACACAGCACAGGATCACACGTAAACTTCTCATAAGAGAGTCCAAATTTCAGGTTTGAATGCAAATAGAAGTGTTCACTGGAGCACACTGCTACCAAGAAAAAAACCCCACCATTAATGAACAAAGTTTTCCTCCAAGAATTAAGTAAATGCCAAAAAGAGTAAATGACAAGGTTGACATTTTAATAGTGAACTTTCCTTCTGAGTCACAGCTGTAGGCTGCGAATTGTGTTGAGTTTATGATCAAAGGATTAACTTTTTTTCAAATTGCTTAGCAGCATGTACTATTTAACACACTTAGTTCGTGCATCCATAAGCAATTTCTTCCCCTTTCTTTCCTAAGATGTGATTTTTGTGATTTCCTTGCAATTTTTCTTTTTTTTTTTTTCTTATGTAACAGATGCTGTGGAAAACCATCAGATTCTTTTTACATATATATATATAAAAGAGGGAGACAAAACTGGCAAAAATGGCAAAATTTGAGGTTTATCACAAAGTTGGAGAGGCCTTACTCTGTCATTTCTATATATACATTTATAGCTTTGTTTGGACAAAATGGATATACAGTGCACAGATAAGCTAGACTTTCCTTGTGCCCTTTCCACCACAGAAATTTGCACTTATGTGCTTGGGTGTTGGGTTTTTTAAGTTGCTTTTCATCACCAATTAAATAGAGTTGGATGCTACCTTTGCAGCTGGTACCTAGACCTCAATTATTGCAATTCGTTCTCTACAATGGCTTTTTATTGGGGCACCTAAATTTAAGCTGTCATTCCAAACAGAAATTAATTGCTCATTTTAAGTTTATTTTGTTTTCAAACCTTGTGAGATCAGAGAGGAAAGTTTTTTTTAAGTAAATTGGTGTGACTGAAAAACTGCTGTGTGTCCTTCATACTGGACCATCCTATTTGAAATATTAAAGGGAAAGGGAAAATGCAGATGTTCAGCCTTATTTTTGATACACTGCTCTGGTCAGCTCTGTGTTTCTTTGCAGAAATCTCAACCACAACCATCACAAACTACCATGTCCATGGACAATAAAAGACAGCTGTTAAGTATCGCCAAAGCTTTTGCACAGATTGAGGAGAACACATGATGGGGAAACAGTCTTGGAAAATACTTCACTACAAGAGCTAAATGCTAACTCACCTTGGAGAGTTATTCACACTAAAATTATTCATAGTGTAGCCAGTATCTCAGTACATCTTGATTAAAATAGGCAGCTGACTCCCATTAGAAATAATAGGGGAATGGCACTGATAGGTTCATTTGTAATCTCTTGCCCAAAAGGCACCCTGGAGGTCAAAATTTGCAGTAACCAATGTGTGTCTGAAAAATCCAATGCAATCAGCTGCCTGTTGTAGATGATCAGAGACTGACACCAAACATCACAAAAAGAAAGGAGGATCACAAAGTAGCAAATGTTTCTCAGTAAGTTCTCAAAAACCTTCTAGACTACTATCATAATGACCAACAGATATGCTTAATAAGAGATCTTAATGCTTGAGAGAAAATGGTGAGTACACAGATAAATAACAAGGGAGAAAGGAGGACCCTGCTAATATTTCTAAAATCAGGTCGTTCTAGCAAGACCTGGTACAGCTGTTATACATCAGCTTAGCAGTGAAGCACACGAGTGTGTCACCTGGTGAGCTAAGAGGTCCAAGAGCAGCTAAGGACAAACCCAGTGCCTTGCATCTTATTACTAAGCATGATTTTAGCACTCCTTTCACATTTAAGCCATCTAAGGACTTAAATAGGATAAATAAGGTAAGATTAGAGATGCTATCCTTGCTGCCTTATAGAAGAGCAGAATTTGCATTTCCAAAATTTGTGACATATCGACATGTTGAACCAATAAAGATTTCATACCTATGGAGAAATTGCTAGTTATTCTATTAGCTCTTACTGTTTTGATTGCTTTAAGACCAAGTCTTGGTCCTTCACAGTTCAAATGTTGCCTACTGTGTGCATAGTTATCCACCTGAGATGCCCTCACCCGCAGAGAGAAATCCAACACATGTTCAGGATAGAAGGAATTAATGTCATGATGTGGAGTTTTGCATTACTGACCAGATCTTGGGTTATCTGGAGAGTGGGTGCAATCAATAATAAAGATTCACTGCTATTCTCTAAGAAGTAGAATTAATGCCATTTGTGGGGGGAGGTGGGGGGATGGGTTTCTTTACCACTCCCACAATTTATTCAGCCTGAGCACTGCACAGGATTTAGCTGTGTTTCACTTACTCAGCATTCAGGGAATATTTTGGACTGGGAGTGTTCACCCAGTGATTTCCTAGCATGAGTAATGAAGCTGCAGGAAATCATATGCTTTTTCTAATTATCCATTATCCTCATTATTCAGCTACTATCTGATTATCGATTTAAAAAATCCAACTCAGCAGTGAGATTTAGATTCAGCAAATTAAATTTTCAAGTCGCTTTAGAATAACCTATAAAGAAAAAAGAAATCTCAGTAGCCAATTATAAATTTATTAAGATAAATTACTGAGACCCCTCTGAGACATGAAATTAAAAGTAATGTGAAAAATTAAAACACAAGACTGGGAGATTCTTCCACCAATTTTGCAATTTCCCCTGATGCTTCATGTCTACCTGGGGCATTCACTCCAAAAAATAGAACTTCCACTCAAAGAAACAAAGAATTAAGGGGCTTTACTAGTAAAAGCAATCTAGTAGAAAAGCGATCATCCCACTCTACTTGGCACTTGCCAGACCTCACCTGAAGGACTGTGTCCAGTTCTGATCCCCATAACTCAAGGAAGATGCAGACAGACTGGAGAAAGTCCAACACAGTGCCGTGAAAATGATAAAAGGGCTGGAGGATATGCCCTATGAAGAAAGACTGAAGGAGCTGTCTTCTCTCCCAGGAGAAGAGAAGGCTCGGGAGGACCTCATCACAGTTCTCCAGTGCTTACAGGGTGGCTAGAAAGAGAAGGGAGGATCTGTCTTCACACAGGGACAAGACAAGTGGCAATGATAACAGTGATCTCAACCAATCCCAGTCCCTGGGACAACCTCCCCAGGGATGTGGTAGAGTTCCCATCAATGGAGGTTTTCATCCTAGGTCCCTTCCAACTTGGAGTCTTCTGTGATTCGTGAAGAAACACAATGAAAGATGCTAATTAATGCATGCTTGCTTTCTTTTAAGCCGTACCAATGAAGTCAAACTACAACTGTCATCAGTCAGGAACTTTCTCCTCCCTCATAATGAGCATTCCTCTGCCACACTGCACAGTCTGATTCAGTGTATCTAGTTTTGACTGATGTATTGCTTTTCTACTAAAATGTGAGAGGAAAGAGCTGATGGGCTTCCTCATAATAATCTGTGTGTTACAAAACACTCAGAGAAGTGACCATACATCTTGGAAATAAATTATGAGAAAAAGTACATCTGAGAAAGAACTGCCACCATTGATGCAGTATACAGAGTGTTCTCTGTGTATGCAATGTGCTTCATCTACACATGAAAGGATTTAACAAAGTGCCGAGTAACACAGATGAGAGGTGCTGGAAATGCACTAAGAGTGTTCCCCATCTCATTCTGTTCTCATGACAGTGAAAACCAATCCCAAACTATTCCTCCGGCCTCATTGCTGAGCGACGTATGATGAGATGCACCCAAAATGAGGATGGGACATAAAAACAATTTTCAGGACATGACAGGTTGCACTCAGTTGCAAAAACTCTGGCACTGGCACTTCCAGTCAGGAAGGCTGTCCAAGCTTACACAGTTGCTGAGCTGTATCCATATTCCAACTGCATTCACCGAGATGATAGAAATCCTCAGGTCTGGGTAAATGAGACCAAGCTCTGACCAGTCTGGACATGAATAATCTCTATATCATCCCCTCATCTCTGTGAGTTACAAAGAACATTCCAGATAAATTCTTCTAGATTCATGTTTATATCCCAGTTCTCTCAGGTAAATGATACCACTATCCTAAAATAAGAAAGGAAAAATATTACTGAGAGTAAGGTGGGAATATGCAAGCAACATTTAGTTCAAAATTTTTCTTTATCCTCTTCCTATGACCTCACAGGCTGTCAATCTCATTTATATTTTATAAACTGAGATTTCTAGTTTTCTATCTTTTTACAGGTATTTTGACATCTTTTCTGGAAGCTTTGTAGTAATGTACAATGAAGTGAGCCAAATATGACAATGAGGAGGTGGGGAATACTGGAAGGCAAGATGAGTTAAATCCAGGAAAGGAGCTTTTCCATGACCTCCCACTAATTTCTGATATCACTAGGCAATATTTAGTCAGGTTACTCACAGAAGTTTGCAAATAAGCTGCACAGCACTATCCCAGTGTATGCCATTTATGCTGTGTGATGAGAAATAGAGGAGTCATGCCTCTGCTAGAAGAACATCTTCCCTGTACCTACTAAATGTGGAGAAAAACCCAGGCTAAATCTACCTGGATTCCTCCTGGTATCTTCACAATTGTCTTAAATAGGCACAAAACTTTTGCTGATCTTTCTGGACTCTGGAGTTGTACTAAGTTTTGATTTTGCAGAGAAGGAAATGCATTTTTTCAAGTTTTCTTGCGATAAAGATTGCTCCAAATGTATTTTCCACAGCCAGAATAAAGGCACACATTTGTTCCTCTAGGTTGTTTACCAGCCTTGTCTTGTAGATTGGTGTCAGGTTGCCATCTTTTGAGAGCTAGAAATTATATCTGCCAGTGTGCAGTTTCCACAGCACAGAGTTAAGAAAACATTCAGATGTTTAATTGATTTTTGTCACTTTTCAGCCATTTTGATTCATTAGGCATTTCCTTTGATCTTCAACTTGTCACTTCTAGCTCCTAAAACAATATTATTTCTTTTGGAGAATTAGCCTAATCTGACAAGAACCATTTGCCTTTCAGTGAAATATTTTATGGTTTGAACACTCAGTGGTGTTGCTGAGAGAAAGCTCATCAGAAGTATTTGTTATTCTTTGCACTTTATTGACTTCTATGTTACAATTATAAGGAGCTCTGAGAATAAAAATATTTGCTGTAGTAGGCCTCAAGAACTTCCCAATTTTGGAGTCCATTTTTGATCATATTTTATTTCACACAGTTTTTCTGCTTGGAATAATATTTTTTACATGAAGCCAGATTTTCTTGACCTGTTTTTTTTTGTGGTTTTTTTTTTAATTAATGGCCTTTGCACAAGACAGTGGAAAGTCAGCAAAACTTTGTTATTTCTTTCTGCTGCTTTGAAAGGACTGACAAGGCTGACAATTTTCAGAGATTTTCATTTCTGCTACAGCAATATAGCAATAGACTGACAGCTGGCCCTCCAGTTAATGCTTTGCAATGAACCATGGGAGCATTCATAGTTCGAGCCTAGAAACAGAATTTGTTCCTCATTTGGGCATGAGATCTATCACAACATATGCATAAAAGGTAAGTGTCCATCTCATTCAGTCAACTGTGAGACAAAATATGCTTTTCTGAAAGTGTGGCACTCTTGCTCCATTTGCAAAACACACAGACAGGTTCCTCCTAGGGCTGTGTCAGGGGACACAGCTGCCTTGTGCTGTGATAAACCAGTGCCATATTCTAGCTCCGTTCTCCCTGATTTTGTCCTGGAGCTGTGCTGAGATATTGCAGGTCTTTCCCAGGCAGCTTTGGTTTCCAGCATGGGCTCATGGGGAGCAGAGGAGGTGAGCGGAGTGTGGTGGAGCTTGGCTGAGCCAAATGTATGCACAGGGTGGGTGTGAGGCATAAGGCATCTCACATCTCAGAGGGACATGGGAACTGAAGGAGCAAGTATACCAGAATATTAACCTTTCTAGGGTGAAATTGCCCAGGACCAGGTCCTAGCTCTCCAGAAATATCAAGCTGGCTGAGGTCCAAGGTAAGAAAGAGACAACTTGAAGGTCAGGGAGGCAATATATCAAGAGATTTAGCTGCCCTGCCCAAAGCACCTTCTATCTTTTTTCTTTCACACCTCCCTGAGCTCTATTACTGTTCTGGCCCTCTGAAACAGGTTTCACCTTCCTCCCAAACCACTGACATGGTGAACTTCGCTGCATGTCATCAGTGGGATCTGCACTCTCACCATCAGCAGCTCCAAGCCAGCCACAACCACATTGCTGTGTGGCACGTGGAGACATGGTAGGAAACAGAGGTGGGGGAAAAGTCAAAACTTTTGGATATTTTGAGTGTCTTGGTTTCTTCAGTGTAGTTCCTCACCTGTGAAGCAGAGCCCTTATACACAACCCTCCCACACACTGCAGAACACCCCAGCTGTCCTTTTTCATCTGTGCATCCAAGGTGTAGAAGTTGACAGTTGTCTGCTGCCCTCAATGAGGAAGAGGACTAAACTTCCTTCAGTTCATGGAGTGCAGCACTTTTTCTGAGCTCTCTTTTTCAGGAACTCCTTATTCTTTCCCATGCCAACACCTGGAAGCATTTTCTACAGAAGTGGGAAAAACCATGGATGGAACACAGTTTAACATCTGTAGTAATTTTGTCATGTAAGCACAATTTAGTCAGTGGAGTTTGGAGAGCCAATGACCACACATGTATCATTCCAGACTGATCTGAAGTGCCCTGTAAACTGTTCTACAAGCTTAGACCAGTTCCCCAAAATTAGGAATGTAGGAGAGTTTGAGATGTCCTTGAGGATCCCACCTAGCTGCCACTTTCTGGAGCCCAATCCAGATTGGTGTGGAAAGCTGCAGGAGCCTCAGCTGATCCCTCCAGATTTCCCTTATTCATGTTCCTTCAAACTGGCTTGAAAGTGTGTTAAATCAACATGGGACTAAAATAAACAAACAAAACAGACCTCAAATTTCCATATGAAGTCACATCCTTCCAAGCATCATCTTCCTCTATTAAGTCTGGGCAAAAGTGGGCCAAACTTTTCAGTATTATCTGCTGAGACAAGAAAGAAAGAAAAAAAAGGTAAAAAAATCCTTCTTTCCTGACAGATTCAGTCCAGTGTTATCACAAATTGCCTGCATTCCTAGATCCTGTTTTGACTGGCTGAGGCCCAGAGGAGGTGCTACATCACCTGAAAGACCATGTCATCCCATACTATGAGATTCCTGTATCTTGTTGCTTAAAATAAAAAGAAGTTTGGAGGTTTTTCCCCAAAATGGAGACTTAATTAATAGCACATTAAGACCAACTGCACATTGCACTTCAGCAGATCTCTGTTCACTCATAGTAGTGCTTTTGATTGCTTTGCTGAGGCTTCAATGGTCTGAAAAAAAGGCATTCAAAAAGTCTCATAGTGAAGGCTGGAGCTGTCAGTTGTAAAAATTTGTCTGTAAAGAGGACAATGAAAGCATCTAGAAAAGGGCTACAGCTTGTTTGTGCAGAAAAGACAGTGTCTATGGAAGCTGAGTGAGGTAATGAAGTACCATAGCATCACCAGTAGTGATCCCATAGCTGGGACCATGGTAACCCTGACACGTGGCTCTTCCAGACAAAGCAGGTTGCTTTGACTCTGTCATCTCTATACACTTAAATACATGGAAGTATATGTTTATTTTTCTTTAAAATCCCTGTAAATATATGTTTATTTTTCTTTAAAATCCCTCCTGGAACAAGAAATGTCACTGCATTCATTTCCATTCCCCAAGTGTGGAAAGGAAGAGAGAACAAACAACATGTGACAGATGTTATTCATACCATAAAGTGCTGTTGGAAGACATTCAGATACTGAGTGCTAATATTTATAAAAATCTTAATAGAAAATACTTCACAGTAGAACTCATGTAAGACTTGGCCTAACAAGAGAGGTGTGACAAGGCTTCCTTTGCAGGTAGTGCCTGATGCCTCTAACTCAGGAGGAGGAAGGGTGGTCTCATGCATTGAGGATTACACAGGAATATCCCTGTTCCAGGAATTCACCATGTACCAAGATGTTGTAGGGCAAGGGAGAAGGAAAATCATGATACACCATAGACCCCAATTCTTTTTAGTATCCAGTAATATTTTGAATGTTATTATCTTGATTTGTCTTTTGAATATTGCCCTTTCTATGATGAAATACTTATTTAATTAATAAATAAATGCTTGCAATGACATAAATCCTTCAAAGCAGTAATGCTGACTTTGTTTAATCTGATTGCCACTCCCTACACAAAACCAATAGGGCTGATCCTCTTTCCATTGAAGCCAACAACGAAGACCTACAACTGCTCCAGGAGGAAGAGGATTAGGTTCTGAATTAGGATGAAGAACACTGTTCACTCACTTGTCTCAAACATTGCTCCTTCTGCCATATCCAATATCACTTAGAATAGCTGATTTTTTCTTGAGCAGTCTTTTATAACATTAATGGGTGCTATAGTGTCTAAAATTTAATGCTGGTAGATACACAGCAGCAGCTTGAAAGCAGTAGATTAATGTTTTTGTTGTATTCTTGACTTTTTTTTAATTAGAATTTCCTTTTTAACAAGGAGATGCTTACGACTGAGTCAAGTGGGGATGGATGTGCACAAAAGCACAGCCATAATTCTCTCCTGATAGCCCAGTAGTTTGGAACAGTCAACAAAATTACCTTTCTCAACAATTCCTTTGTTGCCTCAGAGCCATGGTCAATAGCTAGGAGTCAAGCCCAAATGCTGAGTTGGCACTTTTGGTCTTGTATGTCATCAAATTCGATTTAATTCCCAAACTTTATATTTCTATCCTGAAAGAAACCATGGAATAATATGTAACTATTTAATCACTATGCTAAAAACCAGGGCAGTGAAAGCAAAGAAATTTAAACCAACATAACAAGCTAAATAAAGACAGAGGCTAGAGTTTCTATCTAAAAGTCTTTAAGATTCACAAGAGAAAAAAGTGGGATTTTCTATTTGTTTCAGATGAAGTCAGCAGATTTTCTCAGATCTCCTCTTTTGCCAGATGAATTAATATTTCCTTAAGTAGAAGATTTTCACTGAATTTTGGCAATGTTTCTAAGTGCATCTCTGTCATTGCCAAAACTGTAATTTCTTCAGCTTCAGCTTGGATATGTCTGTTATGAATTTTACATATTCTGCCTCAGAATATCTAGCATCTATAATTTTCAAGAAATGTAATTACCCAGAAAAAGAAGAGTAGAAGGGAAGAGCCAAAACTGCAGTTTTCTATTCTAGGAATTCTTCAAAATATCAAAGCAAGACAATATTACTTATGATACCTTACTCTTTGAATACGGTTTGAATATGCAAAACATTTTACTGGGTGCCAGGAAAATTTTCTAACACTGTGGTTGATAGAACTCATGTGGAATAAAAGCAAAAGCAGTGTGCATCTATTCTAGCATTTGGGGACAGGAATACACTTTGAAGCAAATTTCATGCTGATATCTATCACACAGCAAGCCTGGGGGTGTGAACTCGATCCCTTATGGATGAGGCAAGGAAAACCCAAACAAGACCACTGTCTCATCCATTTCAATCATTTATTGTGAATCCCCACTTATTTTCTCATAGGCACACATGACTGACGACTGGGAATTTTTGAGCCTAGCAGAGGAATGGGAAACCTTGCATGAGGAACAAGAAATGCAGAACTTCTTTCTGGGTATCTTTCAATATTTATGCTGGCAGTCTTCAGACCCACACAACCCAGTCATATTTTTGTGCTGCTCATGGGACCGCTTCATGAAGAGCAGAGCATATTTGGGATCATACTTTGGGTGACAAATGGCTGAAGGGTGGGATAGCACTCAGAGAAGGCCATGTATGTTGCACTGTCCATATGGTCTCCTCTGGGTATCTGCTTTTTTCTGCTGTAAGAGGTGTGATACTGAGCTAGGTGGGCCTAGGGTCTGACTCAGTTTCACCACTGGTGTTGTAAGAGTTCCCAGTGAACTCTGAATGGGACCTTGCCCTGGGGATGGTAGTTCCACTCCTGGAACCATTGTTATGCCTCTATCACAAAGCAGATGGTATTAAAATCTCTGATTCCCTCAGGCTCTCAATTTCTCCCATATCTCACACATACACGCACACACATACAAGAAAAAAAAGTCCTTGAATTTGAGGTTATTTTTCCATTGTTCATTTCAGAAATTCATGGTCCAAATCACTCTCTATATTCTCTGTTTTATTTTGGTTTTATAGGACCTACAATATTCATGATCTTCATATTTCCCCTTCTGTTAGAAGAAACACATCAAGCAAGCTAAGTCATCCACTATGTTTCTTTTTACATCCCAGGCATGTTTCTGAGCACTTTCACCACATTTGCCATTTCAGCTGATCAATCTCAGCCTGCAGAAATGACTGCTCACTCTATAGAATGAATGGGTGAAAATGAGGCATAGCTAATGAGCATTTTATCAGAGGTGTTTGCCCACAGACATTTTCCCTTGATACCAGGCACTTTGATGAATCAAAAGAAAGACACTTCTCAGAGGGAAAATGGCAATTTGCTCAATAAATTTATTTTAATGTGTGAAAATGAGAAGATGTGTCTTTTAGAGAAGATGGGTGAGGTAGCTTTGCTAAATCTATTTTACTGTAAACTTTCATGTTTCTTAAAAGTGTATTTTATTATTTTGCCATTTCATATGACTGTAAGG
This sequence comes from Peucedramus taeniatus, assembly GCA_013400575.1. NCBI lineage: Eukaryota > Metazoa > Chordata > Aves > Passeriformes > Fringillidae > Peucedramus > Peucedramus taeniatus. Next base: position 67,717 of record WBNO01031624.1, on the reverse strand, counting down.
CTAATGTTTGATTTTTGGCAAAAAAACCCTGCCTATGTTAGCTGTAGGGCATTGGATTTGTTGCAGGAAGGAGTCACTTGAAAGCAAAGAAAGTGTGTTTGTTTAAAAATATAGTAGTTGTGGTTTTATTCACATACCCATGTGAGTGATCTTCAAGATGATTTTTATTAATTGCCATACTCCTTCAGAAATTCTATTTTTCAAATATAAAAGATATTTTTAACTCAAACATGAAAATACAAAATATTTTTAATATGTTATAAGCATTTGGCAATAGTCACATTGGACAAGTGTCCCCCAAACCTAGCAGGAAAGTTTTGGTTTAGTAATCATAGTTAGTCCAGAAGAAGCTGAAGGCTAAAATGTATTTGCACACATAATCATCTAGATTTACAAGAAACAGGCCTATTAATATTATAATTTGCACAAAGACAACTCTCAAGCAGAAGAAAGACAAAAATATAACAAAAGAAATGTTCTCTGCCAATTATTTCTCCTTCTGCTAATTATAGTGTGAGAAAATAGATTGAACTTGAACAAGAACACACAAGGCTGAACACTCGGGGAATTTCCCTAAGTTTTCTCTGTGACAGTAATTGGTGATTGATGTCTCCCAGTCCTTACCTCAACTCATGAGCCTTCTGTTTGCTCTCCCTTGTCCAGCTGAGGAGGGGACTGATAGAGTGGTTTTGGTGGGCACCAAGTGTCCAGCCAGAGCTAAACAACCACAGGGCCACAAAGCCAACCAGAATGCTGAAGCGTCTCTTCTGTGAGGAGAGGCTGAGAGAGCTTGGGTTGTTCAGCCTGGAGAAGAGAAGGTGCTGGGGGTATCTTACAACACCTTTTCAGTACCGAAAGGGGGCTACAAAGAGAGTTGGAGGGCATATAGTGACAGGGCAAGGGAGAATGGTTTTAAACTAAAAGAGGAGACATTTACATTGGATGTTAGGAAGAAGTTCTTTACTCAGAGGATGGTGAGACCCTGGCACAGGTTGCTAGAGAAGTTATGGATAACATATCCCTGGCAGTGTTCAAGGTCAGTGTAATCACCTCGATGGGGCTTTAAACAACCTGGTCTAGTGGAAGGTGTCCCTACATCTACAGGGAGGGTTTAGAACTTGATGATCTCTAAGGTCCCTTCCAAGCCAGAATAGTCTATGATTCTACGTTATTTGCAGCTACCCCAGCTTTCTCCCTTATCTTCTGTATAGCCGTGCTCCAGCAGAACTCTTCTGTCAGGATTGTGCTTGGCAAAGTCTAACACAGGTTAGGAGCAAAAGTTTAAAGAAAATGGCAGAAGCCTTGGAATTTACAGACTTGCCTTAGTGTTGATTTACTGGTGTCTTTGAAACACAGACACAACTACCTGATTAGACAAATCAGAGATGCGGTTTGTTTACAGTTGTAAAGCTGTTACCATTTATTTTCTCTATGTCTGTGTTTTGAAATTCACAGATGGACTCCTAATATTGGAGTTCCTAGAGGTCCTGGGGATTCCCAGTGTGTAGCAGATCTGTTCATGTCAAATCTTTATCAGCACCATGCTGTGGACTCTGCTGGGAACCAACTTTGGCAGTTTATCAATATTATGAAACTAAGGAAAGATACCCTGCTGCTGAGCATCTTTCCACCACCTGCTTTCTCTTTCCATACCTACATCTTTCAGAGGCCACTACTTGTCCTACTGGGATCACCACCAGGTCCTCCTCCATCCAAGGATGAATATTTGTATTAACTCTTCCAGATGACCTCCCCCACCACCACAGCTCACTTCAATGTTTTCAGTCAAAGTGCTGCTTCCAAACAGGATCTGTCATGTGTGGTCTTCTGTTCCAACAGGATGTCAAGAGCAAAGAGTATGTCACAGTGAGTCACCACAAACTGATGACAAAAAACCCCATCAACATCCAGCTGCCTGAATCCAAAAGGCCCAAAGACAGTTTTCCTTTGTGTTCTCTAATAAGCTGCTTGGACAGAAGCCTTTGGGTACAACTATCACGCATTTTCCTGTGGGTTATTACCTCTTGTCAAGTCTCTAGGCATTAGCAATCACAACACACATCCCAGTTGACACAAAACATCTTTGAATGTCATATTTCAACATTTCCCAATCCTCTTCCTCACTGAACATTATCAACATGCTAAGCACAAAAGCTTGAGCAGGCTTTTGTTAGTCCTTTGAAAGACTGCAAATCTCCTGTCTGCTAATCTGGTCTCTGAAAGCTTTTCCAGAAGACTTGCAAGCTTCCCTTTAGTCCATTTCCATGGCTGCTGATATTCTGCTGAATAGTCTTCAGACATGACTGAGCAAGTATCCAAATTTGGAACCTCCTCATCCTATTTGCTATAAAATACATTAAAAAGGGTTTAGTGCAGAAAGACTTTTGGCCACTGAGAGATCTAAAATGGATACAAGAATTTACACCATGACCATGCTCTTTTGCAAAATAGCTGCTGGCTTTTAGGGGGGAAAAAAAAAGGAAAAAAAAAAGGAAAAAAAGGAAAAAATACAAACAAACTTCTTTGCTTCAGATGGCAAGTGATGTAAAAATGTTTCTATAATGTGGGGATTTACCACTCACACCCTTTAGATTAACACTGATTTTGGCTGTGCTGCTTCAGCTTCATGCTCTTCTTTCCATTCTCTCATGTTGGTCAGAGCTGCTGACAGGTGGATTGATGTGTTTGGTCACAAGTTATCAGGGACATTCTTCTGTGACTTCTTCATGTGGAAAGAGCGGATGGTAAAAGCCAAACAGGATATTTTGGAAAAAACAGAAGTAAAGTTGTGATGCACATTAGGTGTACATTCTGGCAGAGAGTTCTCTTTAGTAGGATGAAACTGCTTTGAAGAAGTTCCTTTCCAGGTTTCAGCTTAACTTGGATTGCCCTGGTGAACACCAGCAGAGATGGCAGCAGCCTGCAGCTCAGTCTGCTGAGGTGCCTGAACTGCCTGGAAGGAGAAGACCAGATTTCATTTAGCTGATCCTTCTCTTCCCTTCCCAAGTATTCTCACAGTAAAGCAAGCAGATAATGAATTATATATCTCCTAAGCAGGGGACATGCCATGGAGCTCAGGGCATATCCAACATTGGTGGGCAGCTACTGGGCAAAGGACTGATGATAAAGCCCAACAAAGGTGAATATCCCAAGCTCCATCTCTTGTTCTTAGTTTATTGTGTCTTACCACATATGGCTCATTGGCTGAGCAAAGGACAAGCACATATAAAACCACAGATGCCCAGACCCACCCCAGCTCATGCAGAGATAAAATCCAAATCACTAATATCAAAGACGCTTTTGCTTTCCTAAAAAGAGGAAACATTATCAGATCTGGGGTAATCATTCCGCTCTCTTAAAAGCTCCCAAACTTCCCAGAACAACACAGGATAAACTCTGACACTTCTAACAGACCAGAACATTAATAGTAGGCAGGGACTAAGCAAACTGTCTCCAGATTAAAACACTGGAAGACTTCCAGCAGATGCTTGATAAGGATCTTGCTGAAATACATATGACATAGATATACACTCCTGCTCAGCAAATGATATCAAAGCAATAAATTAAAGATGCACTTCATATTCTCCACTGTCTGCCTAATAAGCTAAATCACTTTAAATGTCTTTATTTTCAAGGCCCATGACTGGCCTGATAGCTTTATCCTGTCCTTTTCCCTTCCACTGGGAGCTACACCAGGCTTGAAAGTTCAGTCTTGGCAGAAGGAAGCCAGTCTAGGTTTGATGGCTGCTGAAGAGCCGCTTCTGAACAATAAAAATCTCTGCTAGGAAACTGTGTCACTTATTGGGTAGATGAACTGCTCATTGAATAGCAAGTCTTCAGACTTGCAGATTTGTTTCTGAAATTAGAAGATAAGGAAAAGAGTTGCCCTGGGTTTGGATGGGCTACAGTTCCTTTTTTTCCACAGTAAGAATGCATCACTTAAAGGTGACTTTTTCACCATCATACCTTTTCAACTACATTTCAAAACACAGTTTTTTGTCTTGATCTATAGATTCATAGTCAAAAACTGGGGGGAAGTGATCTTTTCCCATATGTATTTCAGAATGTTCATAGTATTCTGCAAGTACTTTTTTAACGTAAAAAGAATGCTACTAAAACTGATAACTTGTTACATGTATGCAAAACAACAGCAAAAGCAGTATTTGTAATGCTTTACACATGCTGTATATCCACAAAACTCTGCAAAATAATCCATAATTATTACTTTTATTGCCTCAGTAATAATAAGAAATAACTTGCATTGTCATTATTTTACCACTTTAGCTATTACAGAAACTACAATGTATATTTTTGTGAAGAAAATATCTGTCTTCTACTTCCAGATACATTACCCAGTTGTCCTTTGTGTAAACTGTATGAGGCAGAGACAGGCACAAACACAGAAATTATGAACTAGAACACATTTAGATGAATTGCTGTTTGGAAACCTCCTTCCATCTTAGATTCAGATGCTTTAAAAGTAAATACAATAGCTGTAGGATTCCAAAGGGAAGAGAGACTGATGGAAGCTGAACTCATTTTAGCTTCATTATACAACCTTCAGACAGTTTCTGAAGAAAAACAAATCAATCAGCAAGCTGGAAGAGTAGGAGAATTATTGTTTTTTTAAACGTATAGAATAGAGAATGGAGGCAAAATTGGAAGTTAAAGATATTCCAAATACATTTTGAAGGATATATTTCAAAGTTGCCTTAACAGATTTTTCAAAGATAAGGTAGAGAGGGCTGAAGCACTGCAAATGGAAATGTTGGCATTTACAACCATACAAAGAAATACATGCTGAGTAAGAATTTGATAAAGGTTATTGGAAATTACTAGTATTTCAACTGAGATGGGGGGGAAATAGAAAAAATCATTTACAGAATGTTTCCCTAGTGCCCAAATCATCACAGCTCAGACAGCAGTATCAATATCTGTTGCGCTGTAAATAAAACAGCCTAAACAACAAAACTGAGAAAGTTTAGCTGGGAAAATGATTCTAATTTGTGACTCACTAGTAGACATTTCAAAGCATCAGTATGCAAGCCAAAATAAAATGTTTGCTAGCACCTGTTTGTTTCATCTAAATCTGTTCAATTGCTTCTAATGACTGCAGCTTCAATCTTTCCACTCAGCAATTCACTCCAGCAGGGCTCAAACACCAGTATCAACTTTGAAGCTTGTCAGGGCAAATCTGTTTGTCACCTGCCCAGTAATTTTCGTGTGGACTGGGGGTTTATACAGTTAGTAGGAGTGAGAAATCCTGTCAGTTCCCACGGAGTTGTTTCTTCTTTCCTCTACTGTTGATACCTTCCTTATTTCCTTAACTATTTTGTAGATGCTTTGTTCTCAATGTTCTCATACTGTGAGAAATGTCATATTTCTGTTTCTAGCAGGATGCAAAATATTTCAGAGGTTCAGGATGCTTTATCCTAAAAAAAAACCCAGACACTGAGAGATCCTCATTAAGTCTCTTTAGGACTTTGTGACAATCCAGCTGTTATTCTGCAGAGGTCCACACTTGTGGATTTACAGTGGGAGGAAAGTTAAAAGCAGCTTTCATGCTTTCATACTTCACATCACACGGTGAAGCTACAGCTGTTGACTTGTCCAGCCCTGGCACAGAACAGCAGCATCCAACACTACGCACTTTTCAGTTGTGACGGTCTTGTAGGCTATGCCCATGGTCAGATGAATGTTTAACTCCATGCAGCAACCAAGCCCCACACAGCCACCCACTCACTGCCCACCAGCAGGATCAGGGAGAGAATCAGAAAGGTAAAAGCTGGAAAACTCATAGGCTGGGATAAAGACAGTTTAATAGGGAAAGCAGAAGCCACATGCACAAGCAAAGCAGAACAAGGAATTGAGTCACTGTTCCATGGGCAGGCAGGTGTTTAGCAACCTCCAGGACAGCAGGGCCACATTACATGTAATGGTGACTTGGAAAGACAAATGCATCACTCCAAATGTCCCCCCCTTCCTCCTTCTTCCCCCACTTTTTATACTGAGCATGATGTCACATGGTCTGGGATATCCATTTGGTCAGTTTGGGTCACCTGTCCTGTGTCTCCTCCCAATCTCCCATGCACCCCTAACTTCCTCACTAGTGTGTCAGTAGAAAAAGCAAAAAAGGCCTTGGCTCTGTGTAATCCCTGCTCAGCAATAACAAAAACATCTCTGTATTATCAACCCTGTGTTCAGAACAAATCCAAAACACAGCCTCATACCACTGCAAAGAAAATTAACTCAACCCCAGCCAAAACCAGCACAGCTGCTTACAATCCAGGCTGTCTAGAAACCACACACCTACTATTAGCAGGCACAAAGAGACCAGAGGGACCTACTGAGAGGCTGTGCCTTTCAAACTGGCCTTAGCACCATGCAAACACATCAACATGGCTTATGGGCATGTTGGCTGAGCAACATGTGCTGACAAGGCACCATGCAAACGTAACAGAGCCTAGAAACATTGCAGGCTCATTGTGTTCAGGGCTGTCTTCTGTCCTGTTTTCTCTGGTACTGAAAAACAATCAGCCAGTAATTACCAGCCTTGAGGAAGTCAGATTGATGAGCCTTTTCCTATGAAGTTGTGAGCTTGGTTTGAGAAGCATGAGATTTTCAAAAGCTATAATGAACCCCTGGTTTTAACTGCTAGGCTTTGTTATTGAGCACATTATATGATTGTTAGCCTCCTCCCAAGACATTTTTACTGTTTCTTCTTCAAGTCTCAGACCCAAGAGAACACAGCTGGACTGTAAGGCTGCAGTTTATCTTCTCAATTTAAAATCAAGATTTGTGAGGATGTGCCATGTTGTTCTATCCTTTACACCAGCACTGGGGTTGATCAGTTCACTAGATTTCATTTGACTTTAGCTACAAAGTGTGAGATTGCACCACTCAGATTGGTGAAAATTAAAGCCTCTGAAGGGAGAGTCAACTTTGAATGGATGACACCGCAGAGACCACCCTCCTGCATTCTTCCTCTGTAAGGTACATTAAGCTCAGTGGGATGGGCTTGACCCTCTGTGTTTGCAAATGTGTTTAAGGAGAGGAGAGGCTCTTCTCAGCCCTCCCAAAATGACAGGCTTCACATGAAATCAAACCCTGAAGTAATTCCAGAAGTCCCACATGCAAACATATATATTGAAAATATTCTTATGTTACTTCCCTAACATCAAGCTTAATCTCATGTCCCACTGAAGCAGGTGTTGCCAAGACACCTAACTCAAAGTTCATGTCAGTACTCTCCTCACTATGGATGTGTTTCTGCACATGTGGAAGAGTTTTCTAGGGTAGGATTCTCTAATTTAAAAAAATGTCTTTTCCCTTAGTGGAAGTGCAAGCAAGAACTGTAAGACAGTCTCACAGAGCCTGTGGCAATTATGTGACTTCCTACAGGACCACTGGATTTTGCATTCAGCAGAACCTATGTTATAATAAACTTGTGAGTCCTTACAATCTAAAGGCAATTCTGCACTGAAAAGGTTTGTCTGCAAAGTATCAAGGAGTACAGACAGAATAGACAATTTTTAAGTTACTCCTTGGGAAAATTTTTTTATCTGATGGCAATTTTGACAGTTGAAACAAAGGATTTACCAAAGTTCAGTTACAAATGTATTCTTTACCTGTTCTGAATGTTGGAAATAGCCCATAACTGTCACTGTTCAACAGAAACCCGCAGAATTTTCCATTAAAGCAAGAAGCAATCTTTTTTTCCCAGTATGCCTTCAGGTCTTATTTTGTTTTGCTGTAGCCTCTGACCTCCTTGTATTCAATATTTCTGTAATACATATTCACACAGCAGCTTATCCATCAAATTGATTTACAATACAGTAGAGTGTAAATAACCACGTGATAATTTTCTATACTTAAAAATACCATGTCAAGGACCCAATTCAAAGTCTCCCTGATGGCAAAGGGAGCATTTCTACTTTAACCACTGAACAATAAACTGATCTTAATTTACTGGTCTGGAGACAGACTTACAGCCAATGTGAAAAAGTACAGGTCTAGCCCTGAAAGCTACTTTAAAAGAGATCTTCACGCATAAAATTTACACAAACTTTTCCTTTAGGAATGTCCTGTTGATTAAAATGTACAAAGCCAACATTCAGCTGCTCAGTCCTGGTCCTGTATAGCAGAAAAGGACACAAAAGTTTTCAGCAACAGATCATAGAGTTGCAACTGTAGTATGGAAAGACCTGTATGATGACAAGCATCAGAGGAACTATCCATTGATTCATTTGGCTAGATCTCCTCCTGCTCTCAAATGAAATATGGTATTAGTTGGAGCAGGACAAGTTCATATTCTCTGTTCATGAGAGATTTTATGGCTATTTACAACTCACTTCTATTCACTTTTCCTTGAAGACTGTGTTATTAGGACATCTCGGATTTATGAGCTTGCAATTCTTCTGCATCAAAATTGATTTCCTCTGCTGCCTGACAACAACATTCACAAGGCATCACTGAACCAATGTGTAAGACAGTTATACCCCACAGAACTGAGCTTTGGCTTGATCCCAAGGTTAATGAGCCCAGTTTCTGGTGTTATTTTGGGCAACAGTGTGTCCTACTCCCAGGCAGCAGAGAAGACCATTGCATGAGGCTTCATGCAGGGAAGGACTTTGGCTTCAGGTAAGTTTTGTCATCAAAAACTAGCCTTGACAACTTGGAAAACAACTTTCTGCCACTATTACCTCTGAATCATTACTTTTTAAACCTGATTATTAGGTATCTGGGGCATCCCTACGTATTGCCAAAGGAAATTAAAATTGTTCTATATTTTGAAAAGGGAGAAGATGAAGCAGTTCAGCACAGGATGTAAGAATATACCAGAAAAATAATGTATTTCTCCAGCTAGCAACTGACAATGCCAGTTTGCTGATGGAGATTTTTATGCCATTCCTGATTATCTTTAGCTGAGGATATTTGCAAAGATTACTTTCTGTCCCAGTTAAAATGTAGAATTTGCATAGTCAAAGCAGTTGTTCTTATAGAGATTGTGCCCATTTAGAGACAGACAGACAAGAGCAATGCACACTGATGTCTTTGGGCACCCAAGCAGCAGGTGCATGGAGACATTGTGTACCAAGGTCTTCACCTGCAGGCACCTTCTCCTGCTCAGTCCATCAGTCTGTGTGTGATAAGGCAGTTACCATATGTGTGCAAATCTACTTCTGAAGAAATAATCCCCAAGAGGAAATGTTAATCAACAAATTCAGGGCTGTGTGACGCTCTCTAAGTTGATTTTCTCAACACCTTCCTCTGGTCCCTCATAGCTATAAGTAACCACCAGGAAAACCTCTCTAATAGGCACTAGCCTGAACCATCTGTAATACTGTCCTAAGACAGTAATCCTACAAATTCCCAAAGTGACCTTTTCCAGTTCACATGCCTATGTTGTTTTTGCTAGTTAAGGTGGTTAGTTCCTACTCTACAACCCAGTTACAGAGAATAATGATAGCCACTCTATGTTGTATCCATCAGTTTAAATGCTGGAAAAGGTTGTAATTTCTGCCCCTGACCTTCTTTTCTAGAAAAAGGATAATTTGTTCAGGGTTTTCTTATACAACCCAAAGTTTTTTGCATTCTCACTACTATTTTCTGTATGTTTCCTACACATTCTCATTCTACTTTAAAGATTGGTACCAGTATTCCAGTTGAGGTCTCACCAGCACAGTGAAGAGACATACATTTATTTCTATGTGCTTTGCACATTACACTTTTTTTAATACATTCCCAGAAAGGATCCAGCTTGTACTCCACTCCAACTCTCAAATGATTTTTCACAGTACAGCTGCACTGGCAGATATTTCTTTTAGCTGTCTTTTACTTTTTTCTTTCTTAACCACAGTTCTTTGCCTTGGTTGAACTCCCTCTTGTTGATTTTTGGATTGCTTCTCAAAAAAACCTAGATTATTTTAAATTAAAATCTGGCCTGTCAAAGTACTTCCAATTCTTATCAAATTTGTTTATTTTGAAAAGATTATAAGCATTTGTCAGATTCCATCTTCCGAGACATTCGTGTCTGTACTGGGTAAAACAGACCAACCTCCACAAGAGTCCACTTAAAATGCACTGCTAATTTAAGATGGAATCATTCTTAACAGTTTTTGGAGCAAATTTAATGGAATTATTCACCCCACTCATCATTATTTCATCTAGATCATTCCCTAACTTGCTTATGCAAGACAGTTCCAAAAGTCACGCTCAGGTCAAGATATAGCACACCTTTTAATTCCCCTTAATCAGCCATATAAATGTTTTAACATTATTTGTTACTGACTAATTCATATTAGCTGGCACATATCAACAAATTAGTGTCTGTATGGGCCTTTAACCCGCTTTATTTAGATATGGTGCTTAGTGACACAGCTTAGTGGTGGACATGGCAGTGCCAGCTTAATGGACCTCGTAGATCTTAGAGGTCTTTTCCAATTTAAGTGATTCTGTGATTTACTAGATCCTCCTTTTTCTCCTTCTCAGTGACCTGTGCAATGTCCTTCACCTGCTCTCTGGACCCCACTGAGTAACTGAGAGCAATCAATTTGCTCCACATAACCTGCTCTGTTTTTCTCTTTCTATCTGGAGTCACGCAGCCTTTTCTTGATGCCTTCCACAAACCTCACCACTTGGAACACAGTTTGTGTGACAGCCTTTCTGTTCTTCCCTCTATGTACTTCACCCGAGGCCAACAATTAAGCAGGGAATAGGGATCGATATTTGGGCAAGGACAAGCATAAATTGGAGAACTTCACCTGAAATGAGCATTGTGTAAGTACCTTCTTTTCTTCCATTTCTTTTGTTTTCCAGTAACTTTTCCCTGGGTTCATACATTCACAAAGGACATGCTGCTTTCAGCAGTAATGTGGACACAGACTGCTGCAGGTGAATCTGGGGTACACAGCTGTCAAAACACAGCTAAGGCAGAGAAAAATTCCCCAAACGTAGCTTTCCATGTAAATTCATGTGGGTACAAATGAAGTTGCATAGGCTCAGTTTTAAAATATTAGCCTGTACTGTAAGGTGAGAAATTTTAGCAATAGAGCTATGCTTTCTGTTTGGCCTGAATGCATCTGAAACAGCAAAGGAAGGACATTACTGGCATAGGGCTTGTTAATAGAACTAGAATTTTCAGGCCAAGCCTTTTATCTCTGCAGTTCATTCTGTCAGTCTTTGAAAAATTGAAAATTTTGATCTTCTTTAAGTCATGCATTATGCAGTGGTTATACGAGGTGTAAGCACCTAAAGTTTTGCTGATCAACAAGTCTTGAGGACTGGTACCAGTCAAACATTTTCCTACAGAGGTTTTACATGGAAAAAAAAAATGTTTTGACAAACCAGAACCTTTATGTAGGCACATATCAATTGCAGTGACATTTTGTTTGGCAAAAAAGAGAAAAAGAAAGAAAGCCAGTCCTCTTAGGACATTCTGCCAATCAAGTTCTTTCAATACTTTTCAAACCACCAGGTTTGAATTTTCAGCTTGAAATTACATCCGGTTTTGCAATGTCATGGTATTAAAAAGCAAAAGTTGCTCAAAGCATTTTAGTGTTGCCACTAAACTGAAAGACACGAGAAAATTTCCAAATATTTCTTAGCTATTTTTGTGGGAAACTGACAGTTTTAGTTAAAAATAAATTTAGCGTTTTGCAAACTCCTGCAAAAAGGACAATCTGGTTCTCTTCTACTCTTCAGAGGGAATGCTTCAAGTAGCATTTCAGTGAAAATACATTGAAAAGACATTAATGAACTCTAAAGTTTCAATGTCCTCCGCTGAACGGTAGCTTCTTATTTCTGACATGCTTCTTGTGTCACTCTCTACCTGCAATTTTGTCAGTGACAACAAAAACTGACTTTGAGAGTTGGCCCTCATAAGATCTTTGTTTTCAGTTGGGAATCTCCAAAAAAAAAAAATTAGTTTTCCTTCATTTGTACTGAGTCAGACTCCATCTTCACACACCTAGGACAACTAATTTCTTAAGATATTTTCATTCTTAATGTGTTTTAATTTAATTTAAAGCTATAATTAATATCCTTTGGTTTTTTGAACTAGATTCCATCTTCAAACATCTTTTGCTTCCTCTGAAGAGAACAGGGTTTTCAGCCACCAATGAAGAGAAGAGCTCTGAAAAAAATTACCCAGGGATGGGTTTCTAACACACATAGGAGCAGAATATCCTATGTTTGCATGACACAAAGTCCAGATTTGTAGACCAGGCTTGGACAACAGCACAAAATACCTATGAGTACTCCATTTGACCTTTTTTTTTGTTTCAGAAATTCTTTTCAGGTCCATTTCCCAACTAAACTTATTTACCAGTGCTTTACAGTTCAAACTAAATTTTCCAGAAGTCTGCTATTAAATTTTTCCAACACAGACTTTATTCTTGTTTCTTTAAATAATTCTATTTTAAAGAAAGAACACTGACTTTCATTTTCACAAAAAATGAAAATATATTTTAAAAAAAGAAAATAAAAAGCTGACTATCAGCTATTTTTAAAGAGCAGACACTAAAGCACAACTTTGATTTCTGCTTTCAAGTGGGTGGAATTAATTTTTCATGTGAAATGTTTTCCATTCAGACACTAGCAAAATATATTTAATGCTATTGTAATTACAAATTGATTCATTTCCATACTGCTCCTATTGACACTCATTTATGCAACCTGCATAGGAAAAATAATAAATGCAGTTTTAAATAAGCTGCTACAGTTTAAGTCTGAATGAAAAATCAGACAGGTAACAGACACAACTAGCTGTTAAAGATAAAATAAGCAATTACTGCAAATAACATTTTAGCAAGAAAATATTTCAAATATCAAATTTATTTGATATTCCAAAGACTGTTCAAACAACCTTTGCTGAGCACTGGGTTTTCTTATTTCTACTCCAATTATGGTTCTGGCTGCCAAATGATGGTGAATCACCAGCACTGGGTTCAGAAGTTCAGACTTCCCCAGTCAAGTGGCTTGCCTGAGTTGGTCAGGGTGCATCTGCTGTCAACAGCAGGGGCTCTACCAACCAAAGAGCAAGGTGGAATCATCACTTCTCTAGACTAGATGATCTTGGTTTTCCTGGACTAGATGATCTTTATAGACCCTTTCCAATCCAAACCATTCTACAAGTCTTGAAGAAAGCAGCCAGCACACAGGGTTTCCAGCACAAGGGCAAAGCCTTTCAGAGCTGACTTGTGCTGCAATTGAGTGACGAGTCTTTGTCCCCTTCCCTTGTTTTGATAACAAGCATCTTGCACAATCTTGCAAGCATTGTCCATTTTTATGTAATAGACCTGGAGGTACTTAAAACACTGGAAATTCTAGAAACCTTGAGCTCTAGGAAAGCACGAACATGAGCATGAATTCATGCTGTCACACTGTCTCTTTCTTGGCTTTAATCACTTCTGATTAAAATCAGTCGCTGAAGACCTTCAGTGTTTATCTGCTTGGGTGAATGCCTCTATTCACCAGTAACATGACAATCTCCCTCCACCATTTCTCTCTCAAAATAAAGCAGAATTAAAAGTCATTAGAGGATACTTCAGAAATACAAAAGCCTGTAAGAGTTGTCTTTGTCAAATCAATTAATAACACTGTTCCTCTCTTGAGTTTCCCGAGCCTCTTACAGGCTTCTTGGCAGAAGAGGCAGGTGCAGGCATTTTCTTTTACTACGAAACAGAGTAACATTGCCAGAAAATGGTAACAGATTGCCCTAGTAGCTTACGGGATGGCACTGTAGCATCACAAAGGAAGGTAGGGAAGGTTTTAGGGGGTTATAAGATGGCTGCTTAGAAACGTATGGAGCTCTAAAAAGTATCTTAAGAACTGGCAACAAACATACCCTCATAAGTATACTTCTCACTTTACAATCCACTTTCAACCCACTTCGCAATTCATTTAAGTTCACAGCACTGTGATTGTGCAAGGAGGTGAGAAATCACACATGTATTTCAAGCATACACCCCTGGGCCTCTGGCTGCTGATGGATGCCAGCCTTCTCTAGGTTTTCTGATGCCTTTCTGTAGGTTTTTTTGCCATGTCTCTTGGGTGCTCAAGGGCATCTAGGGAAGCATTGCATACTCATGTCTGGGCATTTGTGTCATATGTAGATATTTTACAGGATACATTTACATTTTACCATGTCACAGGATTTGGTTATTTAAGCATTAAGTCCATGTTTATAGCTGCTGACTTCATCATGTACCAGTGCCTTTCTAAAGGATTTAGATTTCAACATGTCTTGAAATGCTTGGCTGAACTGAGGGTCATGAGAACCATTTTATCAGAAAGCATCAACACAAAATTTGGAACTGTTTCAATAAAAACCAACCATTAAAAACCCTTTAAGCAAGTCAAGAACACAGCAGTAAGTGAACAATTCAGTTTGGTGTCCATGCACACAGTTCTTTCCACTCCTCCAGCTATGTCCAGAGCCCCAGGACTCCTTCAGGGGAAGTCTGCAGCTCACAAAAGCCACTTCCAGGCTAGACCTAAACAACCAGCTAGTTGCACAGGCAATGTCCTGGCAGAGCTGCCTGCCCAGCACACACGAACTGCTGAGCTCTTGCCCAGGGACACGGGAGGACGCGCCAGCCTTCCCCAGCCACAGCGCTGTGCCTGCCAGCGACCGGGATCTGCCATCATGTCCTGGGATAACAGAGGGCATCTGCCATCATTGGATTTGCCCGTCTGACACAAGGCAGGGGAAAATGTCATCATTAGGTACATTTTATACTCAAAAAAAAAGGTCTGCTCAGTTCCAATTATGCTCTTATTATTCCTTTGAAGGTCATTTCCATGTGCTAAATACCATAACACTGTTCTGCAATGCTTAGTGTTTTAAACCTTTGGCTTACATGCTAATTACATGCTAATTTAGCACATCAAAGCACATGTTTTCTCAGCTGTAAAGCTGTAGAATTACCTTTACAAATGCTGCTCAGCTGTCTGAGTGCTGGCCCTGTTCCTTATTGCTTTGTTTTATTGTAGTGCTGCTGACAGCAACACCACATCAAATATTGGCCATTCCATCATCAGTCAATTCAGCTGTATAGCAAAAATTAATCCTGTTCTGGGTAGATTCAGCCAGGCAGCACTGTCTGGGATTTTTTTCCCTTATAGGTAATCAAGAATCTGACATGTGATGTGCTACTCTTGTCTCTCTCCCAATAAGTTGAAGATAGGGATTTCTTCTTGTTCTGTGATTTTTGTGTAGTACATCTATGCTACAAATGCACTTCAGAGTTGCAAAAATTTGTAAGTCAAGCACTTTAAACTACAATAGATTTTTTTTAAGGGAAGTGATGCTGGGAGCAGGGTTTGTTTCACCCATCTGTAGTTTCACAGGTAGTGAAAGGGACTTGATCAGAAACCCACAGACTTCCAGGCACAACTGATCAAGTGATGACTGCCAGAATGCTCTATACCAGCTTGTTGAGACCAAATATTAGGTAACATTTTCAGCTTTGCACAGGACTGGCTGCATATCACAATATCTGACCCTGATTATGCAGAGGCACATAAGTTTTCAAGGCCAGAGAAGGAAAACCAGGAGTTTAAAGAGTCTCTTCCCTCTTTCACTATGTTAAAAATGTGTCTGTTTCTCCAGTTCAGAGGTTTATACACCTGCAGACAGAACTTACAACACCAGGATGTACTATTTATTTATTCTGACAATTCAAATTAAAGATTATATTTCTCCAAAAGAGGTTTTTGCAATTTTTGGATGTGAAAATGTAAGGAAGATTCAGAAATTTAAAAATACAGTGTGCCCTTAAGGATAAAAATGAACTAGCTAGAAAAGAAGTGCAAAACCGCAGGTCTAAAATAGATGGATAATGGAGAAAATATCTTGTAGAAAAAGACCTGTGAAACTCCTTAGAGAATGTTAAATTAAATTCTCTATGATCTAATCTATAAATGCTGGAAGTTTAACTATACTAACAGAGTTGGTCTCTGCCTTTTGTTACACTTACACTGTAATACTTGTAAAATTCTCAAACACTGTGAAAGCTGATTTGAGATAATCATTTCATTAATTAACGATACAAATGCTCCCTGGTGAGATAATAAAAGGAATTGGAAATATGCAACTTTGTCTTCATTGTTAATAAAATCTTTTCACTAGACCTTGGCCAATATAAGGAACCACAGACTCTAATTAAGCAAGATAATTGAATGTGTATGCCTAACCTGGAGATATTAATAGCTCTATTAGCTTCAAACAGCAACCTGATTGAGGAAAGTTATTAATTGGCCTAAAGTTAGGCATATGATTGGGTGGATGAGGGCCATGGCAGATCAGATGTGTCTCTAGGGTAATTTTACCTGCAGTAACAGACTTCAGCGTGGGTTAGCTCCAGACTAAGCTCCATACTATTCCAGCACATTTTTGAAGCTCCCACATCTGAAACCACCATCTCTATTTCAGCACATGAAACAAAGCTGCCCTTCCAAGATCCAAGGAACTCCTAGAAACTTCAGATTCAGATTTTGCATTTCTTGTGCCATCCTGTACATTACTTGAGCTTCTAAAACTCTTATGCCATGTGACAGTGGTGGCCAATGCTTGTAGGAGTAGTTGACAGACATTGAATCCCACTAGGGTGGAGAGTGTGCCCTGAGGAGGGGAGGCAAAGGGAAGAGGCTTTGTACAAACACTCACCTTCTCTCCAGGATTAGCTCGTTTAAGAGGCAGAACCCACTCTAAGGTTCAAAACACCTCTTATCCAGATGAGGACAAAAATTATCAAATTCTGCCTCTGAAAATCCTGTAGTAAAGATCTAGACCTAGGGCAGTGTATGTGGGGGAAAAACAAACTAAGACAAACCCAAACCCAGTCCACAGATTAATTGGCATCCGTGGAAACAAGCCTATTTGTTTCCCTTCCTGGTCTGACCTCTCCTCTCCAAGAATACAGGTAAGCAGGGCTAGCCAAGCACATGACACAGATGCTTTGCCACAAGCAGCCTCTCTTTATTGGACTCCAATCTGAAATGGTGCCATCATCTTTGACAAATTGCTTTATTTTTATGTAAATTAATTTGCTTGTATGACAGAAATATATGTAAATGCCAAAACTGAATCAAATTGTCTTAAAAAATAGGTCATTTATTTCCATTTTATCTTCTAGTTAATGGCATAAGTCTTCAAATGTCACTTTCATAACAGAAAACATCAGAAGATGTTTTGCAGTGCCGATTAGCCCTAGAAGGCCTTACCCTTGATCCAGTACAATGACAAACCATACAGGGCAACTCTTCTGTCAGTGAAGAAATTCAAATTGGGTCTTGAAACATCATGGCATCTGCAGATTATTGCAGAGTCATTTGCATGGCTCACTGAGGTTTCAGGAAACAGATCAAGCTCTTTGTTGCCATGTGGCTGTAATGTCTGTCAGGAGAAAAGCCAGCAGTGGTGGGAGAAGAGCAATGATACACAACAGTCAGAAATCAAAAGCAAGCTCTGATGTTTAAGCCCAGAAACCAAAGAGAAAGGAATATTGTCAGTGCCCAAAAATAACTGCCTTCCTATCCCTGGTGGTCTTGAAGAGAAGGAAGAATTAGCCATCTGCTAATGTTTAAGACAATCCTAGCTATGCCACGTTTCAACAAGCAAATAAGACAAATGCTATTTCTTTGTCATAACCGAGTGGTAAAAACCCCTTTTAACAAAAGGTTGTTAAATAAACTTCAAAATAAAATAAATATTTGGTAGCATGAGCAAAGCAAAGATAAATAACAGTAAATCACAATACTGAAATGATTTTCAGTAAATCTACAGCATGACAAGGAACAAAGTCCCCAGATCTGCCTCCCCCAGCACTTATTTTACTCCAAATGGCATTGGTGCCACAAACAGGTATTCTCTGGGACATTGGATGAGGAGTTTCTCAACAGCCATGTATCCTTCTTGTTCATTTTATTTTTGATCCTTGCAAGAGGTGGGATGCAGACATGAGGCAAGCACAGTTATGATTTAGTGCAAGGAGGGATACCCAGGAAACAGGAAGAAAGAAGGAGGTAATTTGAAAGTTACAATGGGGAAAAGAGTAGTGAAAACTCTAGAGGAAGAGAAACAAAGGACAAAAATCTGTATAGTATTTGAGAGAAAATATTGTTCTAATCTGATGAGGAAAGAAGTCATAAGTAATCATAACAAGGGAGATTTTAAAACGTACATTGGCAGCCTGCATTGGCTGTTGTGTCTGTGATTCAGGGAGAGGAGAGGCAGGAGATCCACTGGCTGAGAGAAGACCATCCCTACACTCTAGGTGGGCAGAGGAGCAGCCCACTGCTCCAAGAGGATTTGTTAGCACTGTGGATGGCTGCACTAATGAAAAGCTTGGCTGACAGCAGGAAAAGGAGTGATGCTCTACCTCCCCAGGACAGAGGAAGGTGGTAATTACTAGAGCTAATGAATCCTGGCTCTGATTTCAATGGCATGTCATTATGTTGGCATAAACTCCAAAAATGAGATGCAAACAGGGGAGAAAAAGCAAGAATGAAGCAAGAATATCAGATGCAAGAAAATAGTTGTTGTATATGAAAACTAAGAAATGTAAGATTGCATTACCATTAACATAATTAAAAGCAGCACAGCCATAAACTAAGACAAATTTTCTAATCTAAACACGTAGCTTTACAAGTGTGTCATGTAAGTTAAGAGAAGTGAACAGTAAAGACAGTTTCCTAATGGAACTAACTGTGAAATCCACTTGAAGAGCTAATTACTGCACATGAGATTATCTTCTCTGCTGGATCTAAAGCAGCAGTTTGCCCAGTATTCATCTTTCAAAGGGAAATATAGCTTACTCCTCCAAACTGAGAGGGAAAAATGATAAATTTGGTTAATCAGGTAATCAGCAAAGTAGAAAAGGTCTTTAGAGAGATATAAAAACCCAAACAAGCAGTGAGTCTGGGACAGACCAGGTACATGCAAGATTTATTCATTTAATGCTCTGTCCAGGGACTGCTGCAGCATGGTATCCCGTTCTACTTCCTCACATGAAGACTTTCACAACTATTTGGAATAAAATTTGACTTGAATTCAGAATTAGCTCTTTGCATGCATCTTGGACCAGGTTGGATGGGGTTGAGCAACCTGTTCTAGTGCAAGATGCCCCTGCTCATGGCAGGAGAGTTGAAAGTAAATGACCTTTAAGGACTCTTCCAACCTAAATCATTCTATGATTCTATAATTGTATGATTCAAGCTGATGTCTGACTTTTAAAAACACTGCAGTAAATACTTGAAGATGTATTTGGGCTGCAGGTTTTAGGAAAAAGAAAGACAGAAAATATAATTTTCAGTAGTCCTACAACCATGTTTCTTAAAGAAACTTAGAAGAGAGGAACAGTTTGGAGATACTAATGCTCCACCCAAAAGGCATTCTCTACAATGGATACATTTAGAAAGGCACCAGATGAGGCCGAGTTCAGTCAGCCTATTCTGCCAAACCTGTAAAATGAGCTCTTTCATGCAATGCAATTTTTATTTCAATGCATAATTCTTGTTTGAAGAAAAATGGGTCTTCAAAATATCTCTTGTTAGCAGAAGTATTTTGATTATTTTTTGTTGTGGTTTGAAATCTACATCTGTTTTATTTATTTATTTGCAGAGCACTGGTCACCAGCAAAGCCAAGAAAGCTCCTTGCAGCCATCACTGAGACATTCTACTGATGAAAAATGAAGGATGAAATTAAAGTCTTATGAAAGGAGACACCTTACTTTGAAACCAGGCAGTCCAGGTTCAAACAGCAGCATAATCTATGGGAGCAGGGTGCTTTGTGACAGCCAGTGTCCCCACATGGTTTCTCTGAGCCCCCATGTGTCCCCTATGCTGCCATCACTGTGCTGCCATCACTAGCTGGCTGGTTCAAGGCTGAAAAAAGTTACCTGAAGCAGACACTGTGATAAGTTTTGTCCTAGAGAGAAAGGGCAATTCTGAGGTAAAGAATTTTACCTATTTTATCTTTTTCCTAATGTAGCCAGATTTCTGCTTAATCTGAACTGTGTACTCAGATGTGGAGCTATTCAGCAACTCCCTTCCAAAAGACAAATGCAGGCAATGCTGCTAATTTCTTTTTTTTATCAACCAGGTGGTTCTGAGGAGTAAGCAATTATCCAGGGATGTCAGACCGACAGAGGTAGTCAGAAAACAGAAATAGAAAAGCTCTTATGATATATTATATGTTTTTGTCCACCACCCTTGGTAGAATGTGTGCTTCAACTTTGTAACCTCCCTTTTCAGCCTGTTCATGGTTTGCTTCTGTTTTACTGTTGCTCTGTTGGGGGATGTTTAAAAGTTCCTGACAAGAGGGAAGACCCTTATGAAACCCCTCTTGCACAGAGGTACAAGAACTAGGGAATGTTTGGATAGATGAGAATCAGTAGTTAAAGGGTATCTCATGTATGAATAGAGGACCAGGGCACAAAAATTTGATGTTCTTGATGTTACAAATAAAGCCTCCAGCAGAACTGAAACAGAGTCCAAGGTTGTAAGCCAAAGCTTACCAGCTTACTCACAACAGTGTCTTCTCTCACTGACAAATCCATCCTTTGAAAGAGATAAAAAATGATGTTGTTACCATGGCAGATCCTGTCCTCAGATCCCTTTCCAAAATAACTGCTGAAGCTGAAAGATCCTGTCTAAAGAGTTGCAAAGAAACCTAAGCAGTTTATCAAATATTCAAAGCACCCACTGAGAGCCAAAGTTACATGTTTTTCTCTGTTTAAATCTCTCATTTTAAAATATTTTTGGGAGTAGGGGAAATAATATTAACCAAATATAACCTAAACAGCACTAAGTGTCCAGGTGCAAAGTGTCAGCTGAAGCTGCATGCTCAGAACAAGCTGCCCCCATTCCCCTTAGTATGAAAAAAAGGAAGAGGCACCTAATCCAAGAAGGCCAGTGGCATCCTGGCCTGTATCAGCAATAGTGTGACCAGCAGGACCAGGGCAGGGATTGTGCCCCTGTACTTGGCACTGGTGAGGGCACATCTTGAATCCTGTGTTCAGTTCTGGACCCCTCACTGCAAGGACTCTGAGGTGCTGGAGAGTGTCCAGAGAAGGGCAAGGAGCTGGGGAAGGGTCTGGAGCATGAGTCTTGGGGAGGGGCAGCTGAGAGAGCTGGGGGAGTTCAGCCTCAAGGAAAGGAGGTTCAGGGGAGACCTTATCACTCTCCACAACTGCCTGAAAGCTGCAGCAGCAGGTGGAGCCAGGTGGGGGTTGGTCTCCCAAGTAACAAGCAACAGGGCAAAAGGAGATGGTCAGAAGAGGTTTAGACTGGATACCAGGAAAATTTCTTCAGGGAAGGGTGGTCAGGCATTAGAACAGGCTGACCAGGGAAGTGGTTGAGTCATCATTCCTGGAGGGATTTAAAAGACATGTAGATGTGGCACTTACAGACCTGGATTAGTGGTGGAGTTGGCAATGTTGGGTTAATGATTAGACATGACAATCTTGGATATCTTTTCCAACTTAAACAATTTGATGATTGTGTGATAAACCCAAGTAGCAGTCCTTCTGCTCCTGTTTCATAAGGATCATATTATGCTACTCCAAGCTTACCTCATCCTTCAGCTGGTAACAACACTACTCCAAAAACCATAAAATCAAAGAATTGTGGAATGATTTGGGTTGAAAGGGACAATCTAGTTCAAGCCCCTCCCTGCTGTGGACAGGGACATCTTCACTAGACCAGGTTGCTCAGAGATCCATCCAACCTGTCCTTAAACAATTCTAGGGATGGGGCATTCACAGCTTCTCTGAGCAACCTGTGCCAGTGCCCATGTGGGGCTACAATCACCAAAGCAAGGTTTTCAGCCCTGGAGTACTGAAATTATGTATTTTATTGTGTATGATATATTTTATTGTATCTTATATATTTATACTTTAATTATGTATTCAGCTAGAGTAGGTCTGTACAATGCTCAGGGGTCACCAAGAAGCCTCAGTAGTGTCCACAAACACCATCAGCAAAAGTCTTCTTCAATCTGAGCATGAAGGGCACATGGGTTTGTATTCAGGCATAAAAATGTTGCCCAAGTCACGCTTGGGGTGTCTGAGATCTTCAGAGAATTTTGTGCTTGGAAGGTTCAGTGATGGGGTGAAGAGGCATCTTCCTTCCCCTGCAGTTTGCTCAGCTTGTCCCACTGCTGGCAGGGGGACTGTTCATTAACCACACAAGGTTATTGTGCTCTAAGCTCTTTGGGGACATAGGACAGAGCATTGCTCAGAGCCTATTGCTTTGAAAGCAGCAGTAGCTAGTTTTGGGCTTTTCCATCTTCTATTTCTATTAATTTTATGCCTTTCTGAGCCCCTGGTGTTAAGTTACCTGAGCCACGTACATGAAGGCAACGGTCCCGTGTGCTGGCAGCTCAGGTACCCTTGATCCTCACAGCTGAAGGATGCTGCCCACGTGGGCCAGCCAGCACAGCAGTAGCTTAGCAACACTGCCTGTACCAAGGTGTGGACGTACAAAGTCTTGCTTGTTTTTAACAAAGAGAAATAGCAGATAGGAATAGTCATGGTGTAATTAAAATACATCTGTCATTCCCCACCATTAATATCAGCCCTTTCAACCAAGAAATAATGGGAAGCGATTAAAACTCATATTGACAATTAAACAGAGAAAGCAAGAATGGCTTAGCTGGGTCAAAAGAAATCCATAAAGCATGCAGGCACTGCCTACAGTAGTGTAATTATAATTAATCAATAAAAAGCTGACATAGACAAGGAGGCCCTTTATTGAAAATATGGCACTTCACAGATCTTGCATTCCCAGCTCAAAAGCCCTCTCTAATACCTGGCAGTATTTTACTATGGAATGTTGTTTATCTTGCAAGGCACTTGAAACAACATACATTGTCAAAAAGCAGGCTGGGAAAATTAGAGAGATAGAAAATTGCTTTACTGCATTAGCACTCCCTGAACACTTTCCTTATTAAAGTGATTAGACATTTAAGACAAAGAAATGTAAAGCCCTCGAGGTGTGCAAATTTCTGATGCAGTTGACATCATTTTGGTGCACAAAGGGATTTGATTAGGAGCTGCCACACACAGACCCACTACGGAGCATGAACAACATTCACAATAACAAAACCAAGAAAGATAAGCTCCTGGCTTTAGTGGTGTTTTAAATTTCATAAGAAAAAAAAATGTATTGGGAAGTATTCTTCAGTGGATGCATCCTGGGAATTTAAACTAGAGTCATAATAGATAACGATAATTTTGAGTGGTGCTTGGCATGTTATAATGCAATGAATGCTGTTGGTGCAGCTATAGCTGGAGAAGTGACCTACTTTGGAAATGTTTTCACAGGAAATTTTCTCTCTGGAACTGCAACCAAAGGGCAAATCAAAAATAACAGGCAGCACCCCTGTCAGCTTTCTTGTTTACCTTGGATAAAGTTACAGTCTCCTAGGTACTAATTGTAGCAATTGTACCTGGAATTGGCCAAATTCTTGACAACATCACTTAAAATATTCAAATGTTTACTGCAATTTTCACTTGTGAGTAGCAAGTTATAAAGTGTAATTATATCCCTTGGTTCAGGGAAGTGAAAGATAGTAATTCCAAGAAGACATTGAAACTATTCACCCGCGCAGCTGCCGCACGTAAAACCACTCCCTTACCCAAAGTGGAGCAGCAGCTGTGAATTGATACAAATTGTTCAAAAAATGACCAGATTCTCGCTAAAATGTAGTTCCAATGCTTGTCAGCAAAGTGAAAGGCAAGCCCATTTACAGCTCACATGCCACTCCAACTGTTTGCTTCTTCCTTTAACATCCTTTGTTCTTCTAGGCCTTTTTGTGCTCCTGTAATCAGGTTTCAGCAATAATTAAAACCAAGGAAAGCAAGGGCTTAGAAAATTTCCTGCTTTAATTGTATTCCTGAAGCATATAAAAGTCCTGCATCTCTTCTTTAGAAGGTATAATAAACCCATAGTAATTGTTTTCTGTATCATTTAAGTATCCTAATTATTGCAATAAAAAGAATAATCCTTTTCTTTCCTAGAAAATAATTAGGTAAACTGAAAATCCCAGGAATGAGTTGGTAGTTAGATCTTCCTGAATGAATCGGCCACAGTTGGAGTTTTGATGTTCAGGTGTGCTCCCATCAGGAGACGTGCATCTCCAAACTCCATTTTGGAAATACAACCCATAATAACATAAATACAATGACATATGCTAGCTATGAATACACAGAGATTTCCAAAATATGTATATATATTAAAGAATCTGGAAGGATCTCTCTTAGCTTGACATTGAGCCTGCTGGAGACTTCAGTTCAGGAAAGCACTTGAACTCATATGCTGGAGTATTGATTCAGCCATGTGCCTAACCAGGAGCTGGATTCAGTACTGCTCAGGAAGATACCTGAAGTTCAACCCACACCTGAAAACTTGCCACAGCTGTGTTCTCCACTGCTGCCACCATAGTGAGGGATTATCTGGGCTCTGGCAAGGAGCTGATGAGCTGTGAAGCACAAACTGATCTCCAAAGGATGGCAACTGGTTTAGCTGGACAAGGAGCATGGAAGTTCCTGCTAGATGTGCATTTAAGAAGCAGAGCTCATACATTAAAAGGCATAGAAAATGCTGATGAATGTTTCTCCACATGCGATTTTAAAATATCTTTTAAAAAGAGGATATACTTTTTGAAGTTAATTATATGTAGAAAACACAGAAATAGAAGAAGAAATTTATCCTTTTCAATGGGATGAAGAGACATTGCATTTTTTGCAGCTAGAAGTATTATCCCATAAAAAACGAAGATTAATCTTTTGCTAAACGTTAAGAAGTAGTAAATTCATTAAACACTCAGAGCATTAAAAAGAAAAGTAAAGCTCAATAAAGTTTAAAATGATAAGCCTGAAAATTTGGTTTCTGCTTGTCCAGATTACATTTTTTAGGTGCTTTGTTGCAAGCTGCAATTTTTGCAGCAACTGATTAGAATTGCTCCGCTCACATCAGCTGTGATCTGAGCTCAGACAAAGTCCCTAGAACTCATGACTCTCCACATGAGGTCTACACTGCAGTAAAAAAACCCCAGCTTCCTCCACATACAGATCAGTTTGTCAAAGTCAGCCCAGCTGGCTACCCCAGAGTGCATGTAATCATACTTGACTGCTTTCTATATCAAATTATGTCCCATTTATAAAACTATGCAACATTATAGCACTTTATCTGTTAACAGGGCTGGATGAAACACATTTTTCCTTAAAGATGGTGCTTACCTTGAAACAAATTTTGAAGAAGGAGCCTGTCATAGCAGAAAACTACCATGGATTTTATTAGAGACATCCTATCTGCACACAAAGAATAAAAATGGTTATATTATTACTGTTGCTCCATAAGATTGTTTGAGACTTCTGCTGAACACTTTTTTAGGAGAGGGGAGGAGGCAGCTCTACTCACATATGATTGAAATTGTCATTACATTGAGATGGGCTTCTTAATACCTTCCCACCCTCCAGGTTTTTTTCCAACGTTTTCCTTCTGCTGATAAAGAAACAAGTCACCTATACCCTCTTTCAGATTGTTTATCTCATTTATCCTGCTCTTCCCACCATTCAAGTCCAGGCTGCCTCCAGTCCTTTAGGTAAGGTAAACACTGGTGTTTTTCCAGGCATAGGACAATAAATTCAAATGAAAAAAAAAAAAAAAAGAGGCCATTACAACTAATGCTTTCTAAAGTGCTTTCTCCTCCTTTTTCCCCTTGAAAATTTATGAAAACAACATCCACTAAGAATTACATTCACTGCTGGCTAACTCAAACCTGCAATGTGTCATTTTTAATGTAACTGGAATTTTTTTTCTGATGTAGCTTTGAACTTAGCCCTCCTTTGGGGCAGGAAAATGAACTTGATTCCTCCCAAAGTCACATCCAACCTGAAGTATTCTACAGTTCTTTTTGTTAGAACTCTGCCATTAGAAGCATCAGGAAGTGTCATGGTTTAACCCACCAGGCAGCTGAACACCACACAGCTGCTCACTCAATCAGTCTCCACCTCAGTGGGATGTGGCAAGAATTGGGAAGGAACAAAAAAAGCAAAATTCATGGGTTGAGAAAAAGACAGTTTAATTGTACAGTGAAGGAAGGGCAAATAATAAAAATAATCACAAAATAAGTAGAGTATACAAAACAAGTGGTGCACAATGCAATTGCTCACCACCTGCTCACTGACGTCCAACCAGTTTCTGAGCAGGAGCCTTGGGCCAGATTTACTGACAGCTCAGTCTCTGCTGAGCATGAGGCAGAACTGGATGTAGCTGTCAATGTGGAATCTCACCAGAGCAGAGGAGAGGGGCAGAATCATCTCCCTCTACCTGCTGGCCACACTGCCTTTGATGCAGCCCAAGAAGAAGAAAGGACACATTGCTGGCTCATGTCCAGCTCTCCATCCACAAGAATATAGGAGAAAGCAAATTGTAACAGGATAATTAAGTGAAGGTGTACTTCTGGTTCGATCATTATAGCATAATTTTGGAGCACAAGAAAACAGTTCAGCAGCACTTAAAGCCAAACTAGAACAAGTATCTGCCCAGTAATGCAGTGAGGATGGATAAACAGAGGGACATTGTACAGAGCTGGGGAGGAAACCTTCATCCTGCCTATGGACTGGCCATGTCAGAGCTTTGGGTTAGTGCTAGTCTTGCTGAAGCCAGTGAGAACAATGTAGTTCAGACATAGATTTTTGTTGGATCAATAGCATGAAGAGAGGTGCTCATTCTAAGCAGGTTTGCATTAAGAAGAGCTGGGAAGAAGACAACACTGAACAGCTGCAGCAACTTGCAAGTGTTTGTGTTAAACCTGTGTCAAGAAAGATAACATACAAGTCCCCAAGTGGGATTGTTATGAAATGTTTTCCAACCCAGGTAGCCTCCGGTTTAAATTCTTTTTGTTATAGCAAAATTACATTTCATCCATGGTGCTTTCCTTTTATGCTTTTTGGTCTTCATGCAAAATTAGAGACCAAGCTCAGGCATAAAGCTCCTGATGAAGGAAAACACTTTCCTCTCAAATTGTTCACAATAAAATAACAATACAGATTTCACAGCATATAATGAGATGGGAAATAAAATGATACATGTCCCTCATGTCTGGTCTTAGTCCTCTTTGATAACTCTTGGCTGGGCTGCCAGGTTTATGGTAGAAAGCACCATCCTGCCAGCTGGTGCTTTGCACTCCATTCACAGGCCCAGGCTCTCCTGTTAAACTAAAACTGTTCCCTCATCTTTGTCTTTCCTGTCTCTCCACATTTAACCCTACTCTAAGTCTTTAGACAGTGCAATGCCCAGCATGCTTTGGCACAGCTGTCCTAAGGCAAAGAGAGAGGTGTTTTGTAATGTGTGCAGGCAGCACTGTGAGAAATGTGGCACAGCTCGTGTGTCCCCTGCTGACAGACATCATCGGTCATTCTGCTGCAAAAAGCACCAGCAGTAGCTGCCAGGGGGAGAGCTGATGGACTGCACATGTCAGAAAGAGCACACACCTGATGGCTCCTTGCACTGAGCTCTTTCTCAGCTTGGAAAATTCCCTTCAAGCAGTGGACTGGCAGTTTTTAAGGTCTTTTGTGCATGCTGGTTTTTTTCTAATGTACCAGTGTTCTTTTAAACCCACACTTGAAACATTAAATGAAAAGTGCTGTTGTGTTGGAAACCCCCAATGAGAGAAAGGGAAAGTTCATCAGACCTTCTCCCCTCCCTGCCTTAGTTATGCTCTTGGCTGTAAATGACAGCAGAGGAACCCAGGATTTAAAAAGCAAAAAGTTTCAAATACAATTCTGCTGTTTTTCTTATCATGCAACCCTTCAAAAATATCAGATGGGAAGCAAGCCAGTAAATTGCTTTCCTGCTGTAGGTACAAGGAAGAAGGGAGAGCAGATTGACAGCAACCATCACTATTTGTGTCACCAAACAACCTCTGCATGAGATGCAGACTTCACACCTGCTCCTACCCTGACAGTTCAGAATTTCTCCTGAGTAGGAGCTTCACAATTATTTTGTGATACAAAAACAGATCTGTCCATTGATACAGACTGATCATAATTAATGACTTCAGCATGTGCTGCTTTTGGCTGGGGTAGAGCTGATTTTCTTACTAATAACTGGTGTGGGGTTGTGGTTTGAATTTGTATCCATCAGAGAGCTGACAGCACAGGATTGTGTTTGTTACAGCTGAGCAGTGCTGACACAGGGTCAGGGCTCTTTCTGCCTCTCAGCCCACCCCAACAGTGAGGGGGCTGAGGGTCCACAAGGAGCTGGGAGGGGACACAGCTGGAACAGCTGACCCCAAATGGACAAAGGGATACCATCATAATCAGCATATAAAGCTGGGGTAAGAAGGAGAAAGGGGAAGGATGTTTGGATTGATGGCATTTTATTTCCCCAAGTCACTGTTATACACGATGGAGCTCTGCATTCCCAGAAATGGCAGAACACCTGCCTGCCCACGGGAAGTGTTGAATAAATTCCCTGTTTTTCTTTGCTTGCTCTTGTGGATTTTGCTTCACCTGTTAAACTGTCTTTATTTCAACCCACAGGTTTCCAGGCTCTACTCTCCCGATTCTCTCCCCCAGTCCAGCGGGGGAGGTGTGAGTGAGCAGCAGTGTGGTGCACAGCTGCCAGCCAGGGTGAGATTGTGACAGGAGAACCAAAACCTTCCCTTCCTTCTTCAGGATGTCATCTCCAGCAGCACCCACAGGCTCTGCACTTCCTCAGTGCCAAGATGCAAAAGTTGTCCAAAGTCAGGGAGCTCTTGTTGTAGCCTTGGAGAGGCCACAGGGCTGTGAGAGGTTTTAAAGTACAACATATATTATGTTCTGTTTACTCAAAACCAAATTATCCTCTCCTGTTACAATCTAGACCTTTGAAAACAAACAAACAAACAAACAAAAACAACCTTTTGCAGTCTAAAAACTTTTCCCACACAAGTATTTACATGTTTATGGACAAATTCAACTGTTCACACCATAAAAGTAATTATAAACTTCGGGTGAAAACAAAATGTACTAGGTATTCAGTTGTATTAAATTCTTTCACTCTTCTATTCCTCCTGGAAGAAGCTTGTGGACTATTCTATGTGGTCTCAGTATGGCATATACAATGCCAAGGTGTTTCTGCTTTCCCCTTTCAAGTCCC
This sequence comes from Peucedramus taeniatus, assembly GCA_013400575.1. NCBI lineage: Eukaryota > Metazoa > Chordata > Aves > Passeriformes > Fringillidae > Peucedramus > Peucedramus taeniatus. The sequence continues at coordinate 38,565 of WBNO01031624.1, read as the reverse complement.
TAGAAAATAACCTACAGTTTTAGTACATCCGAAAAGCCTGGGAGAAGGCAAAACAGATGGGATGAGATTAGGATTGTTTATGAAATGAAGTGCTCAAAGATAAACCCTTGGCAGGGCAGAGCAATTTATGCTATTTATTGGGTGAGTAAACTTAAAGTAAAATGCTATTTAGGTCCCAGTCCACAAAATGATCTTTCACAGAAATGTCAGCAAATATATTCATGCCAGGTTTTTAGCAGTTGATTTAAACTACACCACAGAGCAAGGGACATTTTAAGAGTTACTCTGAGTAATGTCATGCCTTGTACCTTCATACTTTCACCTAAGCTATTTCATTTGTGAGTTGATGGCATGAGATTATAGAAAACATGTAATATAAATCTTGCAATGTGTGCACTTGATGCCTTCTGAATGTGAATGCCGCTGAAATTTGCAAAGTAGACAAATGTTTTAAATAAAAGTGTGAAGGTCAAAAAAGGCCAGAGAAGCAGAGAAACAACTTCAGTTGCTTCCCAAACCCTGAGACAGAAATGGCTAAGGTTGTAAAAATGCATTTGCAGTTACTCCTGATTATACAGTAGGACAAACAACCATGTAGAATTTGCTTGTGCCAAGAAAAAAGTGTCACTTCAGGGGAGGTCAGAACCTTGTGCTATTTCTAACACTGCAAATTGCTGAGTCATCTTTGCTGTCCTGTCCTTCTCATCTGCCCCTTACAAGCTCTTAATAGCTTTGCGGAATGCATTTCTTTCATCCAGTCAAAGACTCCACTACATCTACCTGGGCATCAGTACTTGTTTCTCACTTACGATTTTAGCAGCCCTCTCACTTGCACTCTCCTCCTGCTTCCAGCTGCCTCCCTCCAGCCTGTGGTGGCATGGGGCAAGGCTGAACGATGGTCTAATGTGCTTCATTAGAGACCCAGCCCTTCTACTTTGCTCCGTGTTCAGCAGCTATCTGTCTGTATTACTTAGGGCTTACATTCTAGATTTTAGTCACTTCTGTGATGTCTAGATAACGAAACTTTAAATTTATTCTCAATAGCACTTGAGTCAAAACCACTTCGTCTCAAGTGCAGCTGTCATTAGTTGCCTATGCTATGCAACAGCTTCAAACTATTTCAGTGAGCAGGGAGAAATAAATGGAACTACCTAATCAATATAGCAGGCTGAACTTGAATTACCCATCCTTTATTTAAGCTTCTTTGCTGAGAGTCAGTGTTTTATTAATCTTAATCCTGAGAACGGTGGTAAGTTGAAAGAAAGTAATTATTGACATTCCCTACATTTAGCCAGGAAAGTACTTCCCTATTGGGAGTTTTGCAGGAATACAGACACAATCTGAGGAACAAAGGTTCATCATCAAAAGGTGGTTTTCATTTGGAAAAAAACTAAAATATCAATGATGAAAACCAACAGCAGGCTGCAAATGATCATGGAGAACAAACCCCATGCTTGATGACTGTGTACAGCCACATCGCTGTTTCCATCCATACACAGCTCCCCATCTGGGAAATATTCTCAGGATCACACAGTGCAGGTGAAGAGAGAAATGCCAGGTGCTCAGATTTGTGACTTTTAGCCAGGTTTTACGTCAGTGCAAGTTTCTCTGGAAAGGTGTGAAACCACCAGAAAACAAGGTGGGCAATCCTAGGATCCTAGGAAGAAGTATTTGTGCAGCAGTAATTGCCAAGCTTATGTTTGAAATTAAGAAGGCTTTGTATCACTTTTCTCCTTCTTCTCAACAGTGCAAAAGCAGAATAAGATCCTTATCCTGACATTTCAGCCCATAGAAACACAGCCCACTCTGTTGTGGCTCAGCCTTGAACACGGTGTCTCTCATAACAACGTGGAGGGATTGCTGTGTGTGGGTACAGAACATAATAATTCTGCTAAGTGTCTGTTTGCAGATCAAATCACACTGGGATTTTTTTCCTCCAGAATAATAGTCTAGAATGGTGTAGCAGAAGTGCTTCCAAAATAACCACTTACCAGCCATAGTCATTTCCACACCCAGAGTCTAGCTCAGACCCAGGGTTAGGAAAAAGCTGAAGCCTGCCTGACCAGTGGTATGTTTGCCATAAACAAATAAGATTAGGTTGTCTCTGAAAAAGTATCATAAACAGAGGGCAACTGCTGTTACAGGACCCCACCTCTGGCACTGTCTGTTTGGGATAGTTGGCTTTTTTTCCTAGTGTTTCAGGGCACTAGTGCCAGACAATACCTTTCCCATCTGAGTGCAGGCTGAGCTTGCACTGGTTATGAATGTGTGGGGATGGAATATAAACCAAAAGCCTTAAAAACTGCTTGAACTGCCTTCAGTTATGTTTGTCTCATGCCCTTACAAATGACCTTTTTTATTTTCGTATCACTGATTTTCCAGAGAAGCTGGAAGTCAGGTGGCAGAGGAAGGAATGGCCCATCTTGCACATCAATGAGTACAAAGAAGCACTGGTGCCCATTCCTCTTCACAGCAAAGCCTGTGGTACTCAGTTAAACTGTGACTGATGACAGCCTGAACAGAAAAGGCACTGGATGACTCACATTCCAAAAGGGTCTTGAAAGCTTCCTTTTTGTGTGGATGTGTAACAACAACCTGTTGTCCAAGTGCTTGTTTCTCTGATAGTACCAAAGGCCACAGCTTGGTGATTGCCTAGATTTCTGGGACTGGGGACCAGTTGATTTTGTGGAATTCAGTCCTAGCACCATGGCTGTCTCTGCAACACAGACAAGGCTAGGAAACAGGGAACAAGATCATCAAAACTTAGACAAGCTCACCTTTATTTAATTTCATAGGGGAATTCATGTTTATGCATTTGAATCTAATGGACCACTTGTTCCAGTCCCTTGTGATCAGGCAGCACCTTGAATGACTAAGACATTGGAAAGATTTCCACCACACTGCAGCCAGCAGGATTCATAGAATCAGCATAATTTGTGGTTGGAAAAGACCTTTATGAACATCAAGTTAACCTAACACTGCCAAGTCCACCCCTAAACCATGTCCCCACATCTTTATCCATCTAGAAAGTAGGGGTTCAGTCTACACCAATCATCTAATTTATCTAGGCAGCAGGTTCTCATCTCATATCCCAAGACGGGTGGGATGTTTTCTCTCTGAAACTACTCATCCCTGCCTTGGATTATGGAGGAGACTGAGAAAATTGGTAAAATGCAGTTGCCTGACCCTTATATAGAGCTGGCCAGCCAACTCAGGTCTTTTCTTGTCGTTAAGTAGCTGAACGTTTCCCCAGATGAATGTTCTGCTCTTCCTGGCCCTGCTGTTTATTGCCAGCTGTATACAGGAGCACAGCTCAAGCTGCTGCAAGCTGAGAAATACGTGCTCATGCTGTGGGGTAGGACAGGGAGAGAGGAGGCTTATTTGTATTGGAAATACAGTTATGAATGTTGATAAAAGCAACTTAAATATTATCTTTGGCAAAAAGGTCTTATTCAGTGTCCTGCTTTTCCTGCCAAAGGCTAATAAATAAACCTGAGGGCTGTGTTTAGGGCAGACTCACAAAGCCATACCCTCAAGGAGCTCAGTCCTGCACTACAGTGCCATTCAGCTCTGTTTGCAGAAAGCCAAATTCCTACCTTGTCTGTCTGCATACAGGGCTAGGAAAACCCCTCCTCCATGGGATGCTGGAGGCACAATTTTCTTCCTCTCCCTGCTCCAGCTCTCCACATGCTCCCACTCACAAGTCACACATTGTCTCACCATCTCTTCTCCATCCCGCTGCCGCTGGCTCTCTCAGACAGTTTCTAGTTTGCTGCCTGGTCACACCTGTAGGAAGAAGAAGTTAGGCTCTGCATTAGCACTTACTGGGGCCAGATATATGTGTCACCATGGCTGTGAAGTGCCTCTTAGTTAGGATAGCACATCTGTGATCCTGGAAGGATGAGAGCAGCAACAAAGACAATTGTCAGGCCTGCAATGCCATCCTTATGTCTGTAGCCTTCTGGACACCAGAAACCCAGCCCCAGAGCTGATCAGTATTCCCTTCACCCATTGCTTAATCCCACAAGCTTCAAAGAGTAACCAGCCTCTCTCTCACTTTTGGTGTGTTAATAATTCTGTTTCTCCATATGCTGAATGTTTCACACCCATTCCAGGATCCAGGAACTAAGAAATGTTACACATATATAAAATTTCATTCCCATAAAAGTTGGCATGACACAGAAGCCAGAGTACAAAAGTGCCCTGCTTTGACTGTTGTGGGAGCCAGGAAGGAAATATGAAATTAATATTAAACTTTCCAAAGTCCCACATGGCACAAAGTGAGCCAGTTGCCACAGTTACAGTTACAGGGCAGCAAAGCTAAATTTAATGGCAAATTACATGACTTTCTGGAGGAGAATGCAATGATCCTTCACAGTATCCAGTGAATAAAACTGCCTGAAACACCCAACCTGATGCTTCATTCCAGCATCAAATGTTGCAGTTGAACTGGATTCCATGTTGCAAAACATCCATATATCCTAAGTCATAGGATTTACAAACTTCAATCTTATTTTCCTTATTTTAGTGAGAGTGCAAGGTGCAAATTCATTGCAGCAAGCCTAAGTCTTCTCAATTAGGAGGCTAATGGAAAGGCATGAGGTTCTTTAGAGAGCAATTCAGACCTCCACTGAAGTGAACTGCAGTCCTTAGAGGAGCAGAAATAGAACAAGCTTTCATAAAAAACTCCTGCAACAGATTAGGAGCTCCTGTCTGCAAATGATCTAACAAATTCTCCACCAAGAATTGTTGTCAGCATGAAATAGAAGGGTGATAATAAGAAAAGCTACAGTATTATGTTTATGTTTATTTCTTACATCCCCACTTTCTGATTTTGTTTTGTATTCTGAGTTATTCTTCTTTCCTTCACCCTCTTCCCCTCCTTCCTGACACTCCTTTATTTCTGTCACCAGATGCCTCTGCAATTTCTCATGTTCTCCGACACGCCTCTCTCCTCCCCTCCTTTTCCCTTTTGCTGTGAAAGCTGAGGGTCTCTGCCTGGTCTGGTGCGCCTCTTCCTTAAAGTGGTTTTTGGAGCAGATTGTGGAAATGTGCACTAGAGAATACACAGTCCCCTTTCATAAAACCTTCCATGGAGAAGGACTAGGAGTGACAGGTAGAGTAGCAGGATGAGAGGTGAGAAAATTTTCTGCACAGCCATTGCCCCTAATGCACAGAAATTCCAGAGCTGATCTCCACGACAGTTCTTTTCTTACACAAAAAGAATGAGTCACCTACACTGAGAGTATCAAAAGAAATCCAGGGAAATTCAATTTTTCTGTCATCCCATGAGGTCCAGGGCAAGGGACAAGACACTTAGGACTTTTTGCCACATTTCTGCCATCATGTTGAAACCAGCAGCCCTCCACATGGACAGCAGCAGGGGCCATTGTCTACCCACACACTGCCATTCACTCTCAAGCATGAGCCCTCCACAGTGCAGGATGAGTCAGCTTCTACATCTTTCTCTCATTCATGTACCACTTTTCTCATCTTCCTACTCAGACCATCACACTCAAAGACTTCCTGCCGTGGCATTACAGGCATGCATTTATGCAGGATCCATACAGAGTGCCACCATGCAATGAATCCAGCTCGACTATTCACCACCAGCACCTGGCCACTCTGTGGGGATAGCATCATTCTGGCAGGCCTTGGACTTGTGTCAATGCCATCAGCCCCTGTTTCTCTGTGGCCTATAAAACTTAATCAGATGGGAAAGATAGTCAGCCTGAGGAATTAACAGATCACTTCAAGAAGTTGAAAGTGAAACAAAACATCTGAGCGACAGTGCAGCAGTACTGTGGAAAACAACATTTCTCATTTCAGTAAGTGGGTTTTGATACACACATGCATCAGGGATACACACAGGCAGCAGGGAGATCACATCAAAGGAGCTGAGACTGGAAAGTGCTCTCACCACTGTAAACAGATGAGACCACGCCACAGAGAAATAAGAGAAACAAGGGAGAAAGGCTGGTATGTCAATGGTAAAAATGGACAGGAATTAGGAGGAACAGGAAGAGGATGGAGAAGATAGAGACAGGCATTTTGATGGTGAAGCTCTCAAAATTGTCGCTCCCAACAAGGTCTGCAAGGAAGAGGAACTCTAAACTAGGTCTATCCCACAGGAAAAAGGGTCCATCCACTGTGTGTTGGTGTTAATAGTTACTGCATCACCTTGCACAGAGTGGTGTGACCTTCTGTCACCTTAATTTCTACCCAGGTGCTGCTGCTTCCAGTGCAGCAGAGAGAAGAGATGAGGCTGCTGCCTGGTGGGGGAAGATGATCATTTTCACATGACTTCCAGCAAGAGAGCCACTGTGTTTGCCAGATGGACCAACACTTCTCTCTGCCCTCTCAGCTCGTAACAAGCCCATCCTGGGAAGAGGGCATAAAACTTCTGGAAATGTCCATGACCTCCCCAAGAGGCCCTGCAATTCCCAGCAGCTTTGTGCCCTACATTCCTCAGGAAATTCCCTAATCCAAGGAGGTAGAATCCAGCAGAAAGAAGAGGACAGGAGGCAGCTCATCCCACACAGACACAGCACACTCACAGATGCGCCTTCGGCAAGGAAAACTGTTCGTCTGAGGAAGCATTGGCTGAACTGGGTCCTTGCTGCCTCCACTGCAAAGCCTTACCATAGCATTTGCTGAGGCTAAAAGTCACCATGGAAATGATCAAAACAGAAGAGTTGGTGGAGCTAGCAGGGAATCATCTACCAGTACACATTAAAAATGAATGATCAGCAAAAAAGCTTCTCTCTTCCAATGAGAAAATAATGATGGATGGTCAGATGAAAAACGAGTAAGAAGACAGAAAAGAAATTTTCAGTCCCTCCTGCAACTCAGCAGTCATAAGTCTTCCATTAATTTTAGTTACAGAGAGATGATGTATTAATTAGGTTTTGCCCAAGGCGTGTCACTTTAATTAAATATCTATTCAAACTAGGAAAACAGGAAAATGGTTTATTTTCTTTCCTAATTCCTTATCAAGAGCTTAATATTTTCTTATATAATTTCAAAGAATAACAAACAACTTTTATTAGAAATGAAGTCTGAAATCCTTAATGAGGCACAGAAATTAAATCAAAGCACAGAGTTCTAGAATGCATGATTTACAAAGATTGGTCACATATTTAATTGAGAAACTATCAGCTTGTTTAAATAGTTGTACATTTTATATTTGACATGAGCTAAAATCCCCACAGTATTTGAAATACCACAGTGCCTTCTGTGAGCCTTCAATTGCAGAATTGTGTAATGACTGGTGCCATAAAAATGCTTCCAGGAGGATCTGACCTGCTTCAGAACAACGAGACAGCCTGCCAGGTAGAAGCAGGGTTCAAATTTCTGGGATATGACTCAGCTCCTCCATTCCCACTGCCCTTGCTAAAAAATACAGAAATATAAGAGCAGTGGGATGAACCATTTCACGTCTGAGTTGTAGGGGCTTGAACTAGCCCTCCAAAAAGATGCCAAAGTTCCCTGCCTAGAGCACAGAGAAGGTGTGTATCAGAGACAGGCATCCCCAAAGGCCTTCGGAGGAAGAGGATGCTGCCTGCACACATCTTTCTCATCACTGACATCAGAGAGAGGTAATATCCCTGTGAAGATCCTTAAATAAAAATATTATTTGACCTTTGGGGCTTCCCCAATCACTTTACAAGAGTACTTTGCTATCATCTCTGTTCAGCAGAGAGCAGAGTATCTCTGCCCAAAAAGGCTGTTCCTGCCTCCCTTGCCCTACATTTCATGAGACACTCTTAATTATCCAGAAATTATCCATAGGAAGCCGAGAGGAAGGCTCCTATTTAGAGGAATATAATTGCAACTAAGGTAATATGTGTACAAGGTGCCCAAAAGCCAGACTGCCTTATGAGCTGTTCATTGGAGGGGGAGGGGGCTGTAAACTAATAAAACTATTTTGTATAGAACCTTGTGTAATGTAACCAGGAATCCTGCAAAGACATCTATACTAAGCAAGTGATGAAGTCCTGAACCTGAACTTTTACAGAAACCTTCAGTTCACTTTTAACAGATTCCCAGCAGGAACATGAAAAAACTTTAAATAGAAAATAAATGTGCTTTCTGGCTGTTCTGTTCTCAGGGGGAAAAGGGAGGGACAAAAAAAGAAAAAACATGCATGAAATGTAGAAAAATTACTGTCACTGGTTAGAATAAAACTCTTCAGAATGAAAGCTGAAGAGAGCCTAACCAAGGAGTCTGGTTCCAATGTCTGTGATAAATTGCATCTATTCAAACTTTGCATTTATTTTTGCAGTCCACCGTCATTCATTTGGCCCTTGTTATTCATGCCTTTCAAAAAGCAGTTTGATTATTTGTGTTTATTCCTTAGTAGAGAGACTTCAGTAAAGTTCATGGAAAAGAAACTAATATGGTCTTTTGATCTTTTTGGATAACTTAATCAAATCTGTTCTTGAAAGCAGTGTGTGAAAAAAAAAATGGCATCTCAAGGCTTATGAAGAAGATTAATACATTTTCCACAACACATCAACCACTGACACTTTTCCCATGCATTTATCAGAAGGGAAGTTGCATAAAATCTTGTTGTTTGTCAGTCTTATTAAACCAGCTAACAAAGAAGGTCACTTGCCAGCAAAGCAGTTGAGCTCTGAAACACTCAGTGTCTTTCTCCAGCCATTGCAGTATTGTAAATTTGCATGGGAAGCTTCCTCCTGAAGAATATATATATCTATATATGCTTGTTCTCAATAGGGCTAGACATATGCTATTGAGAAAAGAGAAGAGAAAATCAAGCATTGCATTTTCTCTCATGATTTTATTTTATAAAGACACTATATGCATGTATGGGGCACCTAGCCAGCAAGTTAGACAGAGCTGCCCCTATTCCTTCTTGGTTTTGGTTTTCTCCACTTTCTCTGAACTTCTGGCTTTTCAGATTGGTAAGCAAGAATTCCACCTCATCTCCCCAGGGAGGATGCACATGTACCCAGTGACACCAGGAATATTCCAAAGCAGATAAGGTTAGGTACCAATAAAAGGACCTGCAGAGTTCCTCACAGAAAACTGGTGAAGGGTTGTTGTGGGGAGGGGTGAAGTGGTTGTGTGACAAGCAAAAAATGAAGAGAGTTCTCAAATGGCCAAAGGTGGCAGAACAAGGGATATTTGAGCTGCTGTATGGTGCCCAGGTAAAATGACTGGCAGCAAAACATGGGCAGCTACTAACATAAAACCAGATACAAAGCACAGATGTAGAAAAGGATTAATTAGTATTTATGTATGCATCCTGAAGTGCCACTTGGTAAAATCTCTTGGTAGGTAGCATACATGCATGCAGATGCAATAGGTCACTGGAGTTAAAAGAGATTGTGCCTACCTGGGATCACAGTGGGAACTCAAACCTATGTGGATTTGCCCAAAGCACCTCAGTTAAAAAAAAATGCTGTAAAACCACCATAGCTTTCCTGCAAGAGTGCTGTTTTGACCAGAAATCTTTTCAGAAGTAGAAAGGACCTGGCCATCACGACAGGATGTCAGATAAATGCAAATCCAGGAGATCTGTCCTCCACAGCAAGATCAATCCATAGGCTGAAAATCAGCTCCAACAGCTGCACTCAGCTTCAGAGAAGATTTACTCACCTGCTCACGAAATCACAGTGTTTGTCCTCAGGTGTAATTGTGTAGGTGGTCAATGCCACTGAAAATCTGACAAAATACCATGAGAACTTGAGATGGAGCCATCTCTGAGTAAAAAAAAAAAAAAGACAAAAGATTAGGCATCTTCATTTTAATCACTTTAATCTTTGAACCTCAGTAGATGTGGCGAGAAAGAGTAAATTGAGTGTTGGGAGGTTTTCTTTTTCAAAGCTAATTGATCAAAAAGTGTGGAATTGTCTTACCTGGAGTTTCTTGCCTTCTTTTTTTGTTCTAAAAGGAACATCCTTAGGAAACAACTCTCTTGGCTATGATTTGGTGCAAGGAATTGCATAGTTAGGGATGTAATTGTGCTCTCTGAAAAAGTTACAGGAAAGAGGGAGAGAGATAACTCTTTTCTTTTGCTTAGAATATCTAAAAGACAAATTATCTACTACCTATAATGAAAAATCCCTAATACAGTCTAACACAAGAGTCCCAGATATAACAGTGCTTGCCTCTTAAGTTAATCAAACCAGAAATGCTTCCTACTGAATGGAATATAGACTTGTGCAAAGAATTTTTTGTCAGATATTTGCAGAATTGTTAAGGTCATGTATTTGGACATGACCTCATTACATAGATGTCTAAGAGTTATGATAAGAAATAGATTCCTTGCTATAAACCACATAATGCTTCAAAACTGCTTTTTTTCCTGGGCATTGCTGATAACTATAAATAATCAAAGCTGTCTCTCCTCACCAGATGTACAAAAATCCTCTACTTCAGATGTATTATTTGTAAAGCCTCAGGGACCTAGAATTAGATCAGCTGTTCTTGAAACAGGTACCATCCGTACCTCTACTGGTAAGACACAGTTTTCCCTCCACTTACCTTCCACCTCTGAACACTCTGAACAAACAAAAGACCTGTCACAGCCTGCTGCATTTTTCCTCTAGTAATTCAGAGGACAGGAGTTTTACTGTGGAGAAGTGCAAAACTTTCAAGAGCATGTTATTATCATGGTATCTCAGTCCTTGTGGCCAGCTTCAGGTATTTCTTACAACTCTGATGCAAACATTTTGCCTTAGAAGTCAGCCCCTCCAGGGGGTCACAGGCAGAAAGCCTAACTCATGCAATGGAAATAGCTGCTGAATGGCAACTGCTGCTGTCCCATGTGCTTGTCCACACTCATGCAAGGGAGATGACCAGGCTTGACCTGAACAAAAAATTCCTTTTGAAAAATAATCAGTGAGGGGAGAAAATCAAGAACAAGCTCAGTTGTGTCTAACATGAAAGTGTTGGCCATGCTTTGAGAAGTAGGTGGCACTAAAGAACTCGAGAAGTCCCTTCCAGCCTGCATCATTCATGATCCTGTGCATAAGCTCCTAGTGATACCTCTGCTCAACTCTCATGGATACCAGACACAAAATCAAGGAAATTCACCTCAGATCAGCTCAGAACAACAAGTCTTGCTAGGCACAGGGTTTGCCAGGGCAAATGAAGAACAGGAGGGAAATGGATGAGGCTGATAAAGCCAAGCTATGGGAAAGGACTTGGAGCTTCTATCACTTGAAACACTTTTCCAAGGGTTAGGTCATCTTGCAGCATGAGTCCCCTGACTGGCAAAAGGGTCAAGGAAGGGACAGAAGAAAGACTGCCCTAGACTTCAAGGCTGCCCTAGTGCTTCAAATTCTAACACAGGTTAGTGTTTAACACCCACCTCTAGGTTTCCTAGTGAAGACAAGTGCTTTGTCTTAATTTGGCACTGCTTAGTGATCTGCAGTGCTCACCTCACCAAAGAGGGAGCTGCATTTCAGCTACAACTAGCATATAAGAGAGAAAATAGTAAAGCTGCCTTTATTTGAGCACAAAACATCTTCCTGAACTAAAAAAAAATAAAAAAGATGATTCCACAAAATTGGCAGGGCTTTACTTTCATGCTGCTCTTCTACTTCAAGCTCTGTTGTACTTGTTAAAGTTTGATCCACTGGAGAGCAAATATGTGTTTTAAGTGAGGTGGAAATTAAAGTAATGATTCTTAAACAACAAAGTAGCTTCTGATTTGGTTCCAGGCAATCTGGAGAAAGATGAACACCTCTGTGAATACTGTTGTTGAGAAGGCTTTCAAAAGGAAATTACTGAAAACAGTTGTTGTGATTTAATCCTGCCCGGCAATTAAGAACCAAGCTGCTGCTCATCATTCCCTCCATACCCTTCCCTCTGGTGAAGAGGAGAATCTGAAAGAAAAGATAAGCCCTGAGGATTGGGATGAGAACAATTTAATAACTGAAGCAAAATATAATAATTATAATAATAATTGTAATGATGAGGAGAAAAAGAGAGAGTAACAGAAGCAAAACAAGTGATGCACAATACCATTGCTCACCACCCACTGACCAATGCCCCAAACAGAGCCTGGCCCCAAACAGTGATCAAAACCCTTCAGGTAACTCTCCCAATTTGAATGCTGGACATGATGTTCTGTGGTGTGGAATAGCCCTTCTGTCAGTTCAGGTCACCTATCCTGGCCATGTTCCCTCCCAGTTTCTTTTGCAGGTCCTCACTGACAGAGCATGAGACACTGAAAATTCCTTGACTTAGGATAAGCTTTAATTAGCAACAGCCAAAGCATCAGTGTGTTATTAAAATTATTCTCATACCGAATCAAAATCACATCACTGCAGCAGGTCTTCAGAGGAAAACGAAATCTGGCATCTCCCAAATCAGGATAACAATCTAGCTTGTCTTGCTCACATATGCCACAGGTGGCCTGAGAAAAGCTTTGTATTCTTTTCTTGGAAATATTTCTATTTGAGCTAGAATAGCTTTGAAAAAATCAAAATTTTAATTACTTCTCTTAATTTAGTAAATCCATCTTTGTGCCTGTGCCTATAAGAGACAGATGCTTTATGCTCTGCTATGCTAAGGAATGCAGAAGGAAATATGAGCAGGTTTCAGGAAAAATGAAAACAAACACACAAGGCTGGGGCCCACCAAACAATGCAGGTGCTACGTGCCTGCAAAGTGAGGAACTGATTTGGAATTCTGTAAGCCTTCACAAAAATTGGTTAAAAGGGCAGCACAGGAGATTAGAAAAAAATTAAGAAAAACTGAGATGTCATAAAAATATATGCATGTTGGATTTCTCTTTTTTTTTCCCAATTTTCTTCCCAATCCCACCTCGCTCGAGGAACTGAGCAGCTGCCAACAACTAAAAGTTAAAGGTGTAAACTAAAGGGTTATCTCCAGAACACAGCTGCAGAGGAAAGTGTGTTACACTTGCAAAACGTTTGAGGAATACTAGTTTAGACCACCAAACTCATTTGGATGCACACTTAGAAGCAGTGATGAATGCATCAACCTATATGCTTTGTCACCACAGGCAACAGAGAGAAAGTTGGAAAAGGGTTTAGGTCTCGTATTTTCTTAGCTGCCTTGATTACTGTTCTTCTACTGGGTTATTATTTGAGTTATATTAGGGAAGTCCAATTTAAATGTGGGTTGCCTAGACAGTCCAATCTGCCCTTGAACTGGTCTGGCAGCAATCACAGTTCTCCTGTTTCTAGTGAAGTGGACACCCCATGAAGAAACTCTTCCGATAACTTTTTCCAGCATCTTCCTGAAAAGATGTTAATTTCAGAATGGCACCTGGGATTCCAGTGTGTGCCTGACAGGTCAGGCACTGGTAGTGACATGTCCCAATCTGCTAGTGATGTCAAGGATGACTCAAATCCTCATCCCTCCACTTACCCATGGACCTGATTGCTTAGAGCCAGCTTGTTTCTTTCCTGGGACAAATTGAAACGTATTCTTAAAGTGTTTCTTTGTTATTACTAGTAGTATTGACTATTCTGAATACTCTAGTAATGTTTAAAAAAAGCACTAAAAGTAGAAAGAAAACTTGTAATTTTTAAACTAGCCAATCTATGTCAGCATGTATCATAGAACATCATTTTAAAGTGACAGCAGTCTGTAAGGGCAGGGCATAGGGCCTTGTGGACTCTTCCACTCCATCCCTAATCAGGGACAAATCTTTATAACTGCAAAACTGTCCTTTTTTTCAACTTTTGCTAAAGACACTCTGTAAAAGAAATTAATTTCCTTCTCCTCTCTTCAGCAGTGTTTCAGAGCAAATTGTAGCATAGTGCAGCTTTATAGGACAGCAATTTCAGTGAGAAGTCTACAATAGATGGAAACCATGAGCTCCTTCCCCTTTTAAAATCCTTATTTGGAGAATCAAGAGTCTTGCTCAAAATACAAAGAAAACAATAATCCAGAAGAAAGTAATCTTGTACCATCAGGGTGACTGGGAAAATGAAAGAGTAGCAAAATTCACCAAGCTGAAGAAACATAAAGTGTTTTCATTTGAAATGAAGAAAGAAAGAAACAAACAAACCCCACCAAACAAACCCTTCTGAACAGTTTTAAGGGAAAAAGACTTCAGATAGAGATAGCCCAAAAAAAAAAAAAAAACACATGAGACAAATGTACAGCTATGTACCAGTCTGTTTGTAGACATAAGAACCCAGATGAAGTCAACACAAAGTAAATAAACCCATGAACTAACTTCAGGACACACTTCACTTCCTCAAGCACCTGTTGCTGCCCTAAGGGAGAAGAGCTAGGGAGCACACAGCAGCATCCTGGGAAAGATGCAGCAGATAACAGAGGAAAGTGCAGGATGCATTTTACCCCTCCTGTTTGCCTTTGTCGTGTGAGTATTTAATCACGAAATTGTATGGGTTTTTTTCACCCTAGGACACTCACCTCCCTCACCACACACACTCAAGGAAGGTGCTCAGCTTATGAACAAGTGAACATGCTGATCTCTTCCTGTTGCAGAGCTCAGCCCCTGACACACAATGCAGTGTTTAAGCCCTGCCCTGGCCACCAAGATATTGTATGGACCCACCATTATCACATTCATTTGTTCCCACAAAGCCCCTTTGTGTCCAGGGAGCATTTTCCCATGTCCAAGTTGGGAAGAAAAGTCACAAGGGACATTTGCAGATTTCAAGTCCTCACATTGAGAGACACAAAGTCAGACCTTTGAGCAGTTGGTATTAAATAGAAATTTATGTGCACAGTCTGAAAAAGAAATTTCCCCCTGACCAAAGTTTTGGCTCTTAGCATGCTGGCTCTGACCCACAGTTCAGCTTTCTAGAAAATAAAGAGCATAAGAACAGGGAAAACTTGACATGTTGCACCTAGGGCAGAGGCAGGGCCAGGATACAGCTCTCCAAGGAAGCACTGGGGCTGTTGCTGCATGCTCCCTGTTTTGCCAATTGCACAGCAGCCAACATTTCCCACAAAATGCAGTTTATAATCCCAACCTTTAGGCTTTTCAGAAAGTATTGCAGAGACTTTGTCTTCAAGGTTTTTTATGAGAAATCCTAGAAAGTATGTATAAGTGCTGCTGACTTTCAGTTAATGCAAATATAGAGTTTCCTGGTAGAATTAAACTCTTAATGCACAGATAAAATGAAAACGGGGAAACACTTCTAATATTTGGAGAATATGGGAATAACTTGGAATAATTCTACCTGGGTCCCTCACAGAGCATTATTCTTTACCACTGTTACACACAGAGGTGGTTTTTGCATACCATCTGTATTTTTTTTCTGTGGCAGAGAAATATAAACATATTCTGTCTTTCAGTGGTTGCTGCTCAGTTCTCACCGTGAGACGGTGAGATTCCCTGTTTAGAGATGGAAAGGATCCTAATGTCCATCCTGAAGACACTTCAAAGGCCTCTCAGCAAACAGACATTTGGCTCCTCTGTATCCAGCATCTACCACTGCTTGAATTAAAAGAAACATGGCAAGTGATCACACACCTGCAATAACCCAAAATTTTACTCTTGCCTTTGCAAGTGCAGGAGAGTGGAGGTTTTGCCTGGACCTTGGTGTATTTTTAAGTTGCGCAGATATCCTGGGATTTGTGCTGTAGTAGATGTCTTCTTTGTTCGTCCATTTGTGTGAATAATACATGAATGAAGGACACTTGAGGCTCCTTGTGCTATAATGAAAATATGTCCATTACAGCTTGCTGATTGATTCTTGAACTTCAGCCTGACAACCCAAACAAACAGGATAAACAGTGCAAAAACAAAACCAAAGCTGATCAGTTGGCACTCCTCCACTGCCAGCCTCCCCAAAAGAGTGCTGACATGTATTATTGATGCAAGTCTGTCTCCAAGCCCAAATCCAAAGTTATTATGTAGACTTTGTAATGCTTCCAGTGATGCCCTATTATTCACAGAATTAACTACTGAATAGCATCCTCAAATGCCATTGTATGAACTTTGCATCCAAAAGCATCTAATTATTCAGTCCAACGGCCCACTCAAGCACATAGCAGCTCCTCTCTTCCAGTGTTTGCAACAAGAGAGACACAGGAGAGTTACTTTGAACTGTCAGCCTTGGATTTCCACAGCTGCTTTAAAGTCCTAATGTGAAAGCAGGGAACTGTATAATGCATGGCCATGAGCTGTCTCCATTTGGAATTTTCTCTCCAAGGACGCTACTCAGACAACAATGAAAAAGGCAAAGCAGAAAAAAATTTTGCTGCTGCAAAAATTCATCTCCAGGCTGATGAAGAAGGTGCTGATGTCCCCCTCCCCCCCACAAAGGAATGAACATAAAGAAGCTGGAAGTGCTCAGTTCCTTTGATAAGACACCTGCACCATGGATCTTCATCAAAAAAAAAAAAGAAGACCCACTTCCTAGTCATGTGATTTTTCTAACCACTCCACACTGATTGTGTTTTTGGCATGGTTGGTATCCAAAGCTGCATGTTGTAAATCAAGTCATGCTACATGGCCAGTAAATCAAAAATGTCACTCTGATTAATGGCTCAGTGAGCCCACACAGCATGCTGTAAACTAAACCTAGGTTTATAATCCTTTTCAATTGCAATTGTGTCTTATGTCTCTGTTGTGAAGGAATGGTCATGCAAACCTTGATCTTCATGCAAGCTTCGAAGGTCAAGCAGAGGATGCTGATAAGCCATTCTCACTACAGAAGTGAGCCATTAACTACATCACCTTCCCATGTTAAATTTTCTGCCTGTGAAAATCAGACCAGGGTATGACTGCATGATGTAGCACTTATTCCCTGTATTGCCCACAGCCAGGTTCCTTCTTTTCAGTCAAATATTCTTGCCACAGGATGTTCCTGGTGTTCTTTGCTTAGAGGGAGCTCAGTACCTTAAGAGGATAAGAGTTGCCCTGTACATGGGAGCCTTGAGCAACCAGCAAAGGCCACAGGAGCTGTAAATGTAGGAGAACCTCCCAGCTCCTCCTTCTTCCTGACCCCACCAGGCCCCTGTGTCAGCATCAATGCTTCCAAGCAGCTGTCAGCAGCATCTTCCTTCTGTGGAAGTGTCCAGCTTACAGTCAGTCAAGGCAACAGCTCCTGCTCAGGCCCCCAGCAGCTCCTGAACCAAATCCTCATTCCACCCTGTATCATATTCTGAGGCTTAATCATCCTGTTCTACCCCTCTAGAACTGAGAGCCATCAGGTTTTGGGTCAAATATCCTAATGGACGTAGATCTTAAAGAAGGTCTGCTCTTGGCTGATAACATAGTAGATCCCCTGAAGGCAGCTTCTGTCTCCTGCTGTCACGTTTCCATCTCTTGAAATCTCTTTGTAGTTGCAACAATATCAAAGTGCAGACTTTGGAGCCAGCTTTTCCATGGGGTAAATGGATAGAGGTGAGTGGATGCTTTTTTCAGTTATTGTTGTCTGAAAGTTTTAGCAAAAATGAGAAACGGACAATATAGGTTCAAGTCTTTACAAGTTGAAGAGGATGTAGAAAACATGTCTCTTATTTCCTGAACAAGAACTCAAACAAACTTTACTAATATAATCTTTTCTCACACCCTCTCTTCTAAAGACCAGAAGAGAAGACCCCAGTTCATGCACATCAAAGAGCAGGTATAAATACCACAGGAGCAGGTAGAGAACTATTTCAGGAATAGCTTCAGTTCTTTCTCATTTCCCCACTCTGACGGATGAAGGATGCTAATCCCACTTTGAGGCACCCAGCTCTCCCTCCTTCATTGGTGAGGTGCCATTCAGCCTCGTGAATTCCCCTCCTGGAGACATCAGTTCTGTTCTGGGCACTGCAGCACTTGAATCTCACACCATGAAAGTCCGCTTTTCACACCCTTCTTCAGACAGCCACAGGAAGAGAGTTTTATTTTTGATGCTAAAGATGCTCTTAAGTCTTCTGGCTTGAAGTATGTTGGCAAGGTCTACCAACCTTCATGCTAGAGAGACACCAGAATAGAATATAAAAATTCATGAAGTGGCTGAGAAACATAAAAGACTGCTTTAAAATGAAATTAGGAAAATGGTCTAGAAGAATACCCTGAGCTTTTCTGGGTAAGTAGGTTCTTGCTGCATTTTTTTTTTTAATGCACATTTGAAGCATTATTTCCAGCTATCAGGAAAATAATATTGTAAATGCTAAGACTTTGCCAAACAAAAATGGGGCAGGTGGCCGAGGGATGTAGAAGAGGGAAGAATCAACAATAATCTTTGTATCAACAATAAACTTTGTATCAAGAACAACCTCTAATAAACACAGCAATTAAGCAAGAGAACTTCTAATATGCTTATATGAGCTGCCTTTCTCCCTTGTGCAGTGTCACAGCAATAGCTGCACATTTCCTGATGATTCCTTCCTTGTGCCTTCCTTCTTGATAATGCTGTCTCTGTGCCATGGTTTCAGCTTTCATTAATTTCCTTCCTTTCTCCAAGGGAAGTTACATTCCCACTGCCTCTTTTCAAAGCATGCATTAGGTTATTGTGCCCATAATTTCATTTTGCAGTAGTTCTTTCAGACTGTGATCCACAGTCCCCTTGGAATGGAAGAACTCTTTGAACCATGTTATTTAGCTCTTGCTTGGCTGGACTTAAATGAAAAAAAACTTGAAGGAGCACACAGCCTCTCAGGCCTAACCTCATATCTCATGTAGTGCTTCACTGCATTATTCATAAATAATGACCTCCTGCAGTGTGGCTGGGAGCAGAGCTGTGCAGATAATGCTGGGATGTGCCACGGTGGAACAGTGAGGCTTCAGCACCAAAACCTTTAGAAAAACCTTTCCGAGGTGAACTGGAACTTTGCTGATGGACAAAATTTATGGAGAGGAGAATAGCAGGAGTGCAAGAAAACAAAGAGGAAAAGTAATGAATCTAAATTAATTCTTTAAATATACAGAAATTTAATCCTCCATGTTTGACTATTTCCTTCCAAGAAACCAGAGACGTGGGACTTCTCATTTCTTTTATTGATTGGGGATCTTTTATCACTTGAGCAAAAATTACATTGACTTTATGTACAGAACCTGAGAAACCCTGTGTGCCATGTAACTCTAGCAGAGCAGAGAAGAAATCCTCCAGTAATACTAAAAGCATTAAAAATTGAGTTTTTACTGAATAAAACATGACAATGAATAATGTAGTCTGCACAGTATTTCTTGTGTTATTAATTTGATGGTAAGTTTAATTAACTTAATGCTGCCCTAAATTTTAATTTTCCTTCTGCTGCAGAATCTCAAGCTGGAAATGCCAAAGGGCTTTACAGAAGTTTTAGAGAAAACACTGAGCATTGGTGAGAGTGAAAAAAGGACAGCTGGAGTTGCTGGGGATGTAAGGCATGGGCAACTGTGCAGGGAAGTGGATCACAAACTTTGGTATCTGAGTCTTCCAAAATCACCAGTAATTAAATAAAATGCAAGGCTAATGTTGGGAAGGCAGGAGGATGCACACCACAGAATTTATTTCTTACACCAGCTGCAGCAAGCTGAGGTAGACTAGGAGGATGTGGAGTGTCTCGTGAGCCTAGGCTTAAGGAGGATTGCCAACTGAGATGTATGTTTTTGTAGTCACATGAAAATTAATGTTCCAAGGAAAATTTACATTTCTGAGCCCAGTTCAGTGGCCAACTCATCATGAACCCCATAGGTGACACCATGTCAGCAGGCAGCAAGGAGGGCCTTTTTTATGAGGAGAATCTGCAAAAGGAAGCAGTATGGACTATCATTAATAAAATGGTGTCTTGGTTTGAAAGACAGGTATCTGCCAGCAAAAGCTGGAATCTCCCTTTGAATAGAGAATGTAAACCCCTTCCCTCAGGTTATTATAATTTTGCAATTGGAGGCTCTCAGGCAAAGATTTGGGAATTGGAATAANCCTGTTCCCTGCTGTTCCCCAGGAAAAACCTGCTGCCCCCTTTTGTTTCAGTCAAGCACCCATAAGTACTCAGCAATTAGTTACCTAGCAAAACCACCAGGAAAAAATTCCACAAACACAAAAGAAACAGATCCCACCCCCAACAAATGGTCTCTTCCCAGTTGCTTGGATGTGAGTGTCCTGCTGATGAAGCACTGAGCTCTTGGCAATGCTGTGGTCTGACAGGTTTTATTCCCCAGAGGATTTACTCACAGGGCTGAAATCATCCTCACGTAGCTTGCACTGGTGTCTTTGGGTACGTACACCCAGGCCCTAAAGGCTGCTGTGGGGAAGATCTTTTCACTTGTTCTCTAGGCACTGAGATGCATCCCAGGAAGGAGCATTCAGAAAATTACTTTTTATCTATATGTTTGTTTGGTAAAGCTCCAGTTATGTCAGGCTAGAGCCAGCCTACCCCTACACAAAGGGCAAGAGCCTGACTGCCTTAAATCCAAGGAGGCCCAAGGTGACCCAGAGCTGGCATTCAGAAGAGAAGGTACCAAGGTAAATGCAGAGTTACTCTGTGTACTCTATTCTAGCCACTAAATTTTATATGGTTCAGTAAATCTGAGTACAAAAAATATATTTTTGTGATCCTTCAAATCTTTCTCGGATTTTCTGTCGCAAGGAGAAACACAGCCTGCTGTATTGCAGACCTGCTTTCTAGCAAGCTTCCCCCATTTCTTCAAAGTTATCATTGGTAAACTAAGTAGCTGTGCTGCTGGCCAGCTGCCAAGCAGCTCTTTACATTCACAGTCACAAAACAGGATCCTCCTAAAAAGGAGCTGTCACTGACAGCCAAGAAATTACTTTTGTCTAGAAAATAGTACATTTGGCTTTTTGAAGAAACAACCCTTTTGCCCTGGTTTTCCAGGCCAGTGGAGCACAATTCCAGTATTCTTATGCACATCTGTCTTGCTAGGTTTTGATTCCCAGCCTTCATCCTCCCAGCATCACATCAAAAATGCTTGGTCCCCATCTTCGGCCAGTTGGTGGGTCTCTCTCTTCCAGGTCCTCCCAGAGCTGGAGTTTTACTGTGAGGGAGAAAAGCCACCGTGGTTGTCTCCCTGTTCCTCTCTGTCATGGTACACATTCCTCTGAGACAGACATGGCCTGATTGCTACTTCCATGAGCAAGGGAATAATCAACATGCCTGCTCTCAGCCAGAAAATAGTGAAAAACCTCTCCTATGAATTCCTCGTATCACATATGACTTATAGCTTGTACAGTAATAGGAAATTTAAGGTGAAGAGCTTAAAAACATTGAATTTTGCTGTTTCCACTTTGCCTTCTCAGGGACAGAAGAACCTTTCAGCTCTTGGTGGGTTAATGATTTGTTTGTGATCTCATCAAGAACTTCAGAGATCTGGCACAGCAGTGTGAGCATTTCCCATATGGACAAGGCATGAGCTTCCCCATGCTCAGAGACGCCTCAGGAGTGGGGGTGAAAGATGGAACTGGGGAAGATTAAAATCCACAAAGACCTTAAAGAAGGGTTTGAATACTAGCCTATTTAATCTGCCTTGGAATGTGAAGTGTGAGCTAGACAAGTAAGCACAGAGCAAGAAGGAGATATGATTTTGGAATAAATCAGCAAAATTTAGTTTTCTCCTGTTTTAAATGTATTTTTATAAACCCATATGACTGATTTTTCTAGGTTAGGTCCATTAACTAGCTACTTTTATTTGCTTTAACTATAACCTGGCATCATTTTTAGGGAATTTCATTTTCCACCAGCAGAGAGAATGATATTTTGAGGGTGTTCATGCAAAGCTCCTGAGGTCTCTCCTAGACATCCAAGGGCACCACATTACATCTCCACCAGGCCAGATAATCTGCAGGGTTTATCCCTGCTCCAGGTATTTGGTGTTCCCTACTCCCAGTAAGGACCAGAGATGTCTCCAGTAAATGGGTGGAGTCCACAGTAAAACCAAAAAAAGAGCAGAGGGCCTCCCTGTTAAAGATACTTAGCTACCCAAATAAGCTGCCAGGCACTGGTGGTTGCTGAAATCAAAGAGAAGCACTAAATCTAATGCTGACAGTCTCTCATATCATCAATAGAGAAAGGCTCCTCTTAAGCACAGATTGAGAATAGGGGCCTTTTGGAAAACCCCAAAATGAGGCTGCTGCTCCCCTTGATCAAGCTCAAATTTACCTGCTGGTTATCAACAGAACCAGGCACTGGCCTCCTGCTGCTGAAATTAGCTTTTTGTCTCTTGCTCATCCCAGTATGGCATCTTGCAGGTACAGAGCTATATGCCAACAGCTGCTCTGTGCAAACAGCCCTCACACCTTGAAAGCAGACTTTCAAAACCTGTAATGAATATGTCTTAATAGCTTAAATTGATCCTTGTCATTTAGGGTCACTCTAATATTGACTCCAGTGTCAGCAGGTTCCTTTCAGAGGAGATCTACCCATAGCAAGGCTTTGCTTTATGTATTTCAAGCCATTCTGTTTGCAGGGTTATAGTAGCACTGGCTTACCCTAGAACTAATGACTGCTACTTCTTTTAGAATTTATAATTTTCATTTGATTCCTTTTTCATTAAGCTGGTGAGTATTCCTTCTCCTCACCACTTCCACAGGAAGGTGAATAGCTCCCTCAAGTGCCCCATTCAGTCCCTCATCTGATGGAAAACTAGAGCTGACACTTCCTTGGGAATCCTTCTTTCTGTTCTGCAATTCAAACTGCTTCTTATACTGCATCAGACAGAATATGAATCAAAAACATAGCCCAGGAGAGCAATTACCATCCAAGCTGCAGCCTTTCCTTCTCTCCTGTTTATATGCAATAAAAATGGGGAAAATGCTCATCCAAAATCCTGGAATTTTGGAGAAGAAGAGTTGGCCCCAAAGTAGGCAAAAAAAACCAAAGCAAACCACTAAGGAAATATTTTAAATAATTTTTTCACTGCAAGTAATTTTTCTGTATCTCATTTTGCAAGCTTTCATCTTGTGAAAGTGACATTACAGACATCAGCGCTGTGCAAATCCCACACTTTAGGTTAAACATTCTTGGTTCAGTAAGAAATTGTGGTATAATAGATATGACAAATAAAAAAAACCTAAAAAAATATATTTAAAAGCAGTTTGTCTCATTGGAAAAGTATTCTTCATTTCAAGATGAATT
Source organism: Peucedramus taeniatus (assembly GCA_013400575.1). Classification (NCBI taxonomy): domain Eukaryota; kingdom Metazoa; phylum Chordata; class Aves; order Passeriformes; family Fringillidae; genus Peucedramus; species Peucedramus taeniatus. The sequence continues at coordinate 15,573 of WBNO01031624.1, read as the reverse complement.
TACCAGGATACCAATAACTTTTTTACACAAAGATTCCTTTCACCCAACAACATTATCACTCCCAAATTTACTCCACTTGCTCAGCATGTGCATCTGAATGTCTCTATGGATCAGACTTGGTATAATACCAAGAAAAGGCAATTGCTGACAAAAATCTGACTCTGGAATGTGATTGGCAGCTGAGTCTTGAATTCAGTCAGGATTTCAGTTGTTTGGACAAGACCAAAAGTGCAACAGAGGCAAGTGTCAAAATTTCCTTCTGGCCTTAGTTTGAACACTTATATTTGCAAACATATAAAAAATTCATATGAGCAGTGTTGTGTTTTGAGTCACTCAGAATCGTGTCATCTCAACTCCTGCCTTGGGGTCAGAGTCTCTCTCTTCACAACTGTCATGGTTTCACCTCAATGAAGCACCAGACAGCTGCTCACTCACTGCCCCCATGTCAGGATGGGGGAGAGAGCTGGAGGAGTAAAAGTGAGAAAACTCATGGGTTGAGATCAAGGCAGTTTAATAGCTAAAGCAAGAGCCATGCATGCAAGCAAACCAAAACAAGGAATCCATTCACCACTTCCCAAGGGCCAGCAGGTGTTCAACCATCTCTAGGAAAGCAGGGCTCCATCATGTGCAATGGTGACTTTGGAAGAAAAGCACCATTAATGTCCCCCCATCCCATCCTCTTTCCCCAGCTGTATGTGCTGAGTATGATGGGATACCCCTGTAGTCAGTTGGGATCCACTGTCCAGACTGTGTCCCCTCCCAGCTCTTCATGCACCCCCACCCTGCTGGCCAGGCATGCCACTGGAACAAGGGAAACCTCAGCTCTGCAGCTGCTCTGTCCAGAGGGCTACATGGACAGAGAGAGCTGGGGGCAGAGGCAGAGCCCTCAGGAAGAGCCAGCTGCCCTCAGACATGATCACAGGGTCCCACACTGAAGGACAAGGTGAGCTGGGAAAGCAGGAAAATACTTCAGTAAAACATTTGGATAATACAACCTGAATATGATGCAGTTAAACGCAAGGGTCATCCAGCTGTAGTTCCAGCCCTCTCACCTCAATTTTTTCTGCATTATTTTCTTTTTACACCACAGTGGTTCTCTCTCCGTCTAAATCCTCTGTGATTAAGGAGTGCAGACTGGGTTTTTAAGAGCAGCAGTCTCAGGGGACTTGAAGGAATTTAATTTCTGCTGTCAAAGATGCTGAAAATTTGAGAGAAAAAATGAGCTTTCCTGGCTGCCAGAAACAACGAAGCAGAAGCATTTTTAAAAAAGGGGGAGGTGTGTCAGGTGAGAAGCAAGATCTAATGTATATCTGCTCTGCTAAACCAAGTCAAGCTGAGGACCTCTCATTGCCCACCCTGATTACTTTTTAGATCACTGCCTTTCTGTTTTGGACTGCTCTGACCAGCTTTCTCCAAGATGTATCTGCCCTGGAGGAAAGTAGCCCTAAGAAGGGTCAGGGCAAAACTACCCCTAACTTTAATAATGAGCATAGACATGAACATGGAGGCCAAACTCCTCTTCAGCAATGCCCACTCTGGAAAACAAAGATAGTCTAGGATGAAATAAATGCAGTTTCATGAGGAAGTTGCTCAGAATCTCTCAGCCCTGAGCTACAGGCTTCATCTGGAGGAGGGAGACAAATCCACCTCCACAGCTAAGAACATTCCATAGATCCCATTAAAAAAGGAGGTAAGGGATGGTTGTCTTATCAGACCAAGTAAGGAAACAGTTCATTACTGCAGTTAAACACAGAAAAAAAGGGTTAAAAGAAATTTGGCAAGGTCTAACCCACCTCTACTTGTTTCTATAGGTGTCTGCAGGAAAGACCCAGCAGTGTCCCAGTCAAGCTGTGCTTACCAGGATAAGCTCTTCCCAGTATCTGCTCACAGCCTGAGAGGTTATGCTTTAACCTCTCAGGCTGTGAGCAGATACCATCTCTTTTTAGATGGGTGCTCTTCATCCCATCTACCACAAACACGGAGAACAGATTATTCCTTAACCCTCTTTCTAACAGCCTTCATAAACTGTGTTTGCTCTCAGGCACTTCCTCTCTAGCCTAAGCAATTTCAGTGTTCTTCTCTCTCTCCTCCCAGGTCAGGTTTGCCAGACCTTAGATCACTCATGTTGGCCTCCTCTTCACTCTCTCACACTGAGCTACATCTTTCCAGATAAGCTGGAAATTGCCTATGTTACTTCACTGAAGTTACTGAGTAGAGCAACACTTCTCTTTATTCATCCCTTTAAAATGTATTGCTTTTCCACAATAATACACTTCAGCTGTCTAGCTCTCCTCCTTTTCTGCAACTGCCATCTGGCCACAGGTGCCCTGGTGTTTGCTACCACAGTTCAGTTGAAACAGCTTGTTTTGTCTCTCAGTTTTTACCCTTTATATTAATTTTGAATTTTGCTCTAATCTTCAAACGCACATGTGGCCCCTCCCAGCTTTATGCCACATACACATTTAATGTGAACATCCTCTCCTCACAAATGCAGCTGAAGTTAGACCCAGGACAGACAAGAGCACGACCTTGCTCCCTCTTCAGCAGGATGCCTTCTTTAAAGAGGATACACATCACAACTACCTGGAGCAGTTACCCACCAGCAAGGGAAGCTAGGTGGGATTTTGGGTGAGTCAGCACTTCAGAGCCAAAGGTGAGTGACTTGGCTTTAGCTTTACCTTTAAGAAAGGACAAGGAAGAGGTTGATAAACAAACAGAGGGTGGCTGGCAGATGTCTTGACTTGTAGAGATGAATGTTAGAAATTGAAGAAAAGTTGTCTGCAATGAAATGTGAAGAGAGCAGAAACAGCTAAAAGAAAGTGTCTGGGAAGAAGGCACAGTGTTCCTATTATTGTTCCTCATCACTCCATGGCATATATATCTTTTGTTCTCCCTTTATTCTAGTTGGATTGGAAATAAATGAGCAGTAACTGTGTATTCCCATCTGTGCTGTGGTTATACAGAGCCCTGAGTCCAACTAGGACACCCAAGCAATTTCATCACAAAGATATGAAAGAAATATTCATTTCATTTGTATACATTTCATTGTATGCTTGACCTCACGTGATGGTGAGGTCAAGCATACAAGAAAGAAGAGAGAAAGCACTCCTGACACCACATCATCTAGTACAAAACTCAAGCACATGCTGAGATGGACAGGTCATGTTCAAGTGTGTGTCAATTGCTATAAAAATAAGCAATTCAGATCTCAATGGCCAGGTCTGTGCCAAGTCTTAGGTCAGGAGAGTTAAGTAATCATTTTCTCTTGAAACACAGCCTGTGACTTCAAAATTATAGACAGCACTAGTGTCTAGCAGCTTAATCACTTACAAAAAGCTAGGTGGGAACCAGAAATCTTTCTTTTGACCTGAGGATCACAACAACAACTGCTGTGTAACCTAAGAATTAAAAAAAAAAAAAAAAAGAAAAGTCAAACTAGGAACCTTTAAGGCACCAGCTGTACATATTTAGGAGAAAGCCTTTTTTAACTTAAATGGGTCTTCACAACTAACCTATTAAAAGTGAGCTTTGAGTAAACAGTGTTTATCATGGGTAAAGCAACACATTTCAAGCAGGATCTTTCCACAGCTACACAGCTGCTCAGGCCCCCTCCCCAGTGGAAGGGGAGAAAGAGCAGGGTGAAGAAAAGCAAAAGATTTCATGAGTCAACACAGAGACAGTTTAATAAATGCTGCAAAGTCAGTCACTCACCACCTCCCACAAGCAGACTGATGCCCAGTCATGGAACAACAGTCAGCTTGGAAGACAAAACCTTGACAGATGTGGGGGGGAAACAATCAATTGACACAGAGGACACATAGGGGCAAGCTGCCAAAAAGCAGCGGGGAAGGCAAAGGAAAAGGACACGTAAAGGAGAGTAGTGTGCTTTAAACACACAGAACATGCAGTGGAGCTTCTATAAATGTGAGGCACTAACCCAGAAAACAATCATATGGGAGGGGGTTGGGGGTAGAGAGGTTTTTCCTGGTTTTCTTTTTTAAAGTAGAAGAGCATCAAACTGTCACAGTGTCTGACAGAGAGCTGTGCTGTAGTGGCATTAGTTTCCTTACAAGAACACCAAGAACAGGAGCTACTTTAAATCCATTTTCTTTGAAATGGATTTGCTCCAAGTGATTTTGTTTCAAGGACCCAGTCTGATTGGAGGTCATGGCTGCAATTCTCTTGGAGGAAAGGAAATGGCAGGTGTCAGAGGTAATCATGTGTGATCTGCAGACACTGCTCATGGGGCTGCTCCAAACTGCAATAGACCTGTCATGACAATGATAGGCTGGGGTCATGCCAGGGAGACCAGGAGGGCAAAGGGTACATCAGCCTTGTGACAGTAATGAGGGCACCTCTCAGTATCCCACAGGTGCATGTTTCACTAGATTTAACCCCTTTTCTTTTAATTTTTTTCCTTATTTTTCTTGCTTCTATTGCAAGGACACCACTGCAGCTCGCTTACCTTTGGGTAAATTAAAGGGAATATAAGGAAAACATTAAAAGCTCATGTGCTATTTTCCTGAACAAGTTATATGATTAGTTCAGAGAAAAGGAATAAGCCGCTAGTAAATACTGAAAATTGCTGCTGAAGTTTGCCAGCCAGGAAACAGCTTTAGGCCTTCCATCATCAGCCAGCTTTGCAAGGACCATGAATGCTGCCCACCTGCCCAGCCACAGTGGGTAGATCCAGCCAAGTCAAGCAATCAGGTCACACCCCACACGGGCTGTGACTCCTTTTAGTGAAAAAAATTGATGCTGCCTAGTTCAGGAAAGGTCAGAAGTGTAGAAAAAGGAGAGCTCTCTTACTGCTAATTCATCTGACTAAGGAACCCCAAATCTGGCTTTGTCTTTCATATAACATCATATATGATGTTATTTTCCAGTGAACTCCATTCTCAATACAGCCTGAACTTCCCAAGTGCTGAGTACTCTCAAGGCTACCAACATCTCTACCAAACCACACCTGCTGCAAGCAGTACTTAATTGAGTAACAAAGTTAGTAGGAGCAGAGAGATACAGCATGCAAACAGACAAACTGTTCAAAAATTCATATGTATTAATGTCAGCATGTTTATGTACACATGCATAGACACATATGCACACAGACACAGTTATGAAACTATTGGCATGTTCTCACTCTCAGAAGCTGGGTGAAATATAAAAACAACAGTAAAAATATAAACAGTAGTTTCACATTATTTGCAGTGAAGTCTTTTATTCAGACTGTACCCACTCAGATCCCTTCTCATTTCCCTTGAATGTTGCAGAAACTGGCCACCATTGCAAAGAGAAGGACAGACTGGTGAAGATTTCAATCAGCAGCAGCAGAAGCTGCAGTAAACTGCAGGCAAACAGGAACACAGATAAGGCCCCTCAGTGTTTTTGAACTTGGGTGCAGATGGAGACCAAACAAGATAATTTTAGTCCAGAGCATGATACAAGTCCAGAAGAAAGTGAGAGTAAGGGGGAAAAAAAAAGGCCTAAACGAAAAAAATCCCTAATACAAACAAAAAAATCCAACACTGTTAATTTCCCTTAAGGAAACTGAATTATCAGAAATGTTGGAAAGCCCAGCACACAGTGCCTTAGGGTCTCTTCGTGCACCCTGAACTTCTATTTTTCCAGAGCCAAGGAGCCAATTACTGCCTGTGAACCCAAAGACAGTGTCCTGAAATAACCTGCCCTGCAGACACATAAGAGCACAACTCTTTATCAGGGAAAAATTATCCCCATTGCTGTGTATCTATTGCTTGCACAGTTGCTCTGTCTCTTAGACAGCTGTAAAGTTTCTTCTATTTTAACACATGAAATTTTGAGTCAGGTAGAAACAAATAAACCAAAAAAACACTTTGTCAAAAATCAACTCTCAGTAAGTTGCATCCTTTAGATTTTATTCGTGTGACTAAAATTTTTTACTGGCCTCATATCAGCCACCACAATTGAGCAACTTTACTCCTCTGTGCCCTGTTCCTTATGGTAAAAAACACAACTGCCTCAGGATTTCCTGCTCATGAAAGTAAGTTGCTCAGTTGTAAATAGGGGAAAAAAGTAACAAACCAAGCAATAGAACTATGTGCACGGGCCCTTCACTAGTACTTGCACTTTAACACATACTTGAAGAAAATCGTTCACTACATTTTAAGAATTGCTTAATTATGACACACCATATCCAACAAAACTATCCCAATTGTCTTCTAAAAATGTAATTTGGTTTGCAGGACATTTCAGCTACTCAGCTGAAATGAAAATAAATGTGCCTGATGTGCTAAAGCTCACCTGCAGAATAGAAACCCCAGGGCGCAGCCACTGCCAGTTTTGAGTGATTTTTGCCTCATTTGTATCTACCTCTAACAACACTCCAAACCCCAAATCACTTCTGACTAGGAGAGTGTATTTGTGAGGCATCATTGTTATTTATCTAGATTGAACACCTTTCTGAGGCATCCCCTGCTATGTCAGCATTTCACCTGGCCCTGTGATGCAGAACAGCAGTAACTGAATTTCAGTGATATTTACAGTTCATATTAAGTTTTGCAGTCAGTATGCACCAAGGCTGCCAATGTCTATCCAGACAGGCTGGAACAGCCAGGCTTCAAATTTAATCTAGTGATGAACTTCTCTTTTCTCAGGTGTTTGGTACTTCAACTGCCAGGCAGCTCCCTGGGGATGAGAGAAAGTTGATGTCTCCTCCTCCTCCCCCTTGGCCCCAGCCTCTGTTCACTAAGGAGGTCAAACTGCACCTTTTTCTCCTCCCTATCTGCCCTCACAAGATGAAAACTGTATGACACATCTTTCTCCAAACACTGGCCAGTACAGACATTTTGTTATGCTGCAGCTTCCCTCAGGTGGGGTACAGCAGTTGAAGACACCACCTGCAGTGACAGCCTCTGTTAAGCAGAGGTCAATCAGGCAGACCAAAATCAGGATTTAGAAGCAAGCCTTGGTAGACTGAGGCACAGGTTCCTCACAATAAAACAGCAACAATTCAGTACCTTGTGCCTGCAGTCCCACACAGCTCAAAGGTGAGCTGCTGCTTCATGCACATCCTACATTGACTTTCTCCTTTCTTTGTATCAGCTTGACATTTGAATTTAAGTACTTATTTTTCAATAGCATAGCCTTAGCTTGCAATTAAGCCTCCATTAAATCCAGGGCTACTCTCTCATCTGCACATGGTAAGAAGCCAGCTAGCTACTTGAACTTTAGCAGTTTCACTTCCATGAAGCCAGATTTTTCCTCCTTGCTGCAGGGAGGTTTTCTCAAGGTGTTAATTTATAGGCCTTCCCCCACATTAAATGCATTTAGACCCATTAGTAGTTTGAAGCACAGCTTTATTCCCAGCTCCTCCAGAGCTTCATTTTTTATACTTTTCTTCCCAGCTGTTCAACATTGGAATCTAGTATAAGAATTGTTTTAACCAAATTTGACTAAATCCCCCAATGGTATCTATACTACCACTACTTAAAATCCTACTGTTTTTCCATGAAGGTCAACTGCATCACCAAAGTATCACAGTAGAAAGTGGATTAATACATTAAATAGAAATTGGCAGAGTAGACGATATATTAAAAATATATACTTAGTATTTTAGGAGGATTATTAATAATTCAGAAGTAAGTTTGACCCTTAACTTTTCACTAGAGCTGTCCTGAAGCACATTGGCCACAAAATGCCCTGAGTCCAACACTCAGGGTTGCTGTGGAACATGAGACCAGCTAATCTCTGAATTTCAAGACTGGTAGTGGTTACATTACTCTTACGAAAAGACATTTGCTTTCATGGTATTTCAAAAACAGTTACAAAAGTGTGCACTGGTAACAACTGCATCAAAAGACAGCAAATCATCTAATATAAACTACTGTCATTAAAATTCCTGCTCCTCTGAAACTCTCATCTGTAAGTTGTTTACACATCTTTCATGTTTTGATTACATTGTTAAGAATTTTGCTTCTGGCTGTACAGACGAATTTTAGCAAGTCTCCATTCCTACACACCTTTTGATTATTAACATTGCAATACAGTAGGAGGTTGTCTATAAGGCTTTAAACAGATTCTGATACATCAGCTTTGGGCCTTTAAATTATCAACTACACACCAAATGAACTAACATTCCTTGGTTGTTTCAGGCAAAATAGTCTGAAGAATGTTTAAAACATACACATAATTAAAAGGTCCCATAGCACTCTTATACCTTAATAAAGAAATCTCCATATGCCTACTTAGTTTCAAGATACTTAGCACAAATCAGTCAATCCATAATTGTTTATTCACCATGTGAAATAAAAAGGAATGTTTCCAGACCCATCATTGGAAAGGGCCATGCCTGACACCTACACATATGTGACACCTATACATACACACCGTATATGCTGTCCTGCTCAGAGTCTTTCATACTACTGGTCACATACCTCCCATGTCTCCCATCCTGTCTGTAACACCATCTGCAGCCCCTTACCACCAATTCCAAAGGGAAATTCCACTTTTTCCAGTTAAGAAGTATTTGGACTACAAATATCCCACACCTATTCCACACTCATTGTTAAAAGAATACTACGGGCTTTAGAAATACCCTAATTGCAAAATACTGCTTTGACAAGTCTGCTACTTGTAAATACATTACTGAGAATGTCAGTATTTTACATTTCTCTTAAAGTATTTTACATTTCTCTTAAATTTTACATTTCTCTTAAATGATATTTAGTATCATTATTTTACATTTCTCTTAAAGATGGACATGACTTGGCCTTGCCTCCCTCTCCCCTACTCAACTACACTTAACAATTCAAACAGGGCATAAGCAAATTCTGGATCAACAGCAAGACCCAGTTTTGTCTCCATTCCACTATAGATTTGTGTGAAAAGATCATGTCCATTTAACATCAACAGTTCAAAGATTTCAAAGTAAATAGAAAAAAAGCTAGAAGCAAACACACACGCTAAAAATTAATTATATTCTCTAAATTATTCAATGCTTAACAGATGTATTCAAACTACAGTTTGAATTGCAGTCATCTCTGCAATTCAATTCAAGGCTACTGAATAAAAGCAATTCCAAGCATATGCACAAGCCAAATTTAGCACGCTGGATCAAAAGCAGAAAGTATTCAGTTGTGAGAGAACAGATAGGATCAAAAATAATCCAGTTTAAATTTGAAGAGAGTTTAACTTCTGCTGATTTTCTTTACTACTGCCAAAAAGATTACTGAAATACAACATGCTAGTATAAAGTTTTTCCACTTAATACCCCACTTCTTCCTAACAACACGATTGATTTTCCCACATTTCATATAATCCTTTTAAGTCCTTAGCTCGTAACTGTATGATTTCCCATTCTGAATTCCCACCACAGAGGTGGCTTCATTATTTCCAGATATACACTATCATTAGCCAAGAAAATAACATTTCAAATAAAAAAGCCTACAAAATACAAACAAAAAATGAGTGCTCATTTGGAAACTAAACAGTAAATGGATCATCATCCAAGTTCCAAGTTCAGTGTAATGTGAAAGTAAAGTGACAAAAATTAATGGTTATGCATTAGTAGAAGCAAGAAGCAAGTATTTCCCCAAGAAGCAACCCTTTCCTGCTTTTTTTTTTTTTTTTTGTGTGTACAGAGATGAGTTATATTTTAGCAAGATGTTACATGCATGATATCTGTCCAAGCTTTTCAACATGAGTTCATGTTGTTTTAATCATACAGTGCACTTCAGGGAGGAAAACAACAAATGTGGCACTAAAACTTTACTCCTAAAAAGGTTTTAGTTTGCTGTCTTAAATGATGGCTTAATCCCTGGCTATATGCAATTTATCAAAATGGCAACATATAAAAGAAAGACAGTAAAAGTTTTGGGAGATATTTTATTAATGTACAATTTTATTAGCGATGTACAATAGACATTTTAATTCTCTATTTATCCTGTCTCCTTGAAGCTTGGTAAATGCTTGTTTGTATATAAAACTACACAATGCTTTTTTGTGAGGACCAGAAACTCTGAAAATATAAGTGCTACAGTATATTTTGTAGTGATTTAACACGTTGCCCAGAAGAGTTACCAGCCACTTCAATGAAGGACTTCTAAAAATATTTCTGATCAAGTTCAAATGCATCTGTTCATAAATAATGATTGGTTTGCTCATGTCCATTATACTGCTAAGTACAAATGTCTCCAACATAAAATACCGTTTCAATACATTTTTCCACATGGACAACTAGATAATCCAGTCATATTTACTTTTAAACAAGGCTAATACAAATTTACAAGTAAAGTAACTTCAAAATTTATTCAGAATAATTATTTTTTCAACCAGAAGTTTTACTTTGGACAACACAGAAGTATATTGCAAGTGATATTCTGCAGCAGAAGCTGGAGGCTTGAGAATAACAACTAAGAAAGACTAAATATCAGCAATACACACTTTTACAAGAATTCTGACCATTCTGAACGTTAACATTAAAGATCAGATGCTTCAGTTTGTGCGCCTGTCAATCAAAACCTCCACACAAAAGAAAAATTTAAAATTTCCCACAGAACACAGTATTTCAGAGAACATGTTAGACACTGACATGACATTTCCCAGATCAAATTGGCAACTGAAATTTAACATCCACATGAGCTTGTTTTGCTAAGCTTACTATTTCAGACAGCTTCACCACCTGAAAAACAGAAAATAAAAACTTAATTTCAAAACAATCCTAACTTGACTGAGCTGGATCAATCTTTTTAAACAAAATAATACCAGAGAATCATCAGTAAGATATTAGAGAAGGTTAGGGGTGGGATTACTATTTAGCTCAGTACTTCTTAATCACTTTTAAATGAAAGATACTCAAGTCTTCTAAAAAACATCTCGGAGTTAAAAAAGTTTGCTTCTAATTTATAACAAAATATTTTGATAAAATGTTAAGTTTTAAATTTTATGTGCCACCTTGTTATTTTGTGAGGTGTTGAGGTGGCACCTCACAAGAAATTCTATATATCTAGAAACTATTTCTCCTCTGACTTTTTGTTGCAAGCACTTCTGGATCTTATTTTGATACCTTAAGGAGCCTCATCTTCTCCTGCATAAAGACTCTAAATCTCTTTGAATTATTTCCTGCTTAGAATGAAACATTATAACAGAGTAAGTGGCTATTTGGGAAAAAAAAAGTTTCCCCACGACACAAAATCCACCAGGTATCTTCTAATTTTTTTACTATACATTTCTAGTACAACTTTCTTTTCCACAAAGCAGAGCAACACACACACTTATCAGTGCATCTGAACATCTGAGTATCTAATTATCTTATGAGGCCACATGACGATCAACTATAGTTTTAATTACGCACACTGAAATACAGAGGTTGATAAAAGGAAGCATTACATTGCATTTTTCAGCCACCTCAATTTAAGTATTTTCTCCCAATTAATAAAGCTAAAGGTCTTAGCCATTCCCCACCAAGGGGAGTAGCTGACCGGATCTTTGATCCAGTTTTGGTTTGTGGGGTTTAATAGCTTCTGACTGCATCATTGCTCCCCTGACAGATTATATGCACCTACTAACTTGTAAAGTATTTGCTTCAGGCCCTGGGAGCAACTGGCACTGGGATTTATCCAAAGTTAACTGTAGTTGGTTGAACGGAGTTTAGACTTTTCAATACTCTGCAACAGATGCTATGTTCTGAAAAGAATATTCATAACCAGCAATCTTACCATTTTTGCAGCTTCATCCAAGTCATCACACGCAAGGATTTTGAGGCCACTAGCTGTTATTAAAGCTTTGGCATCATCAACTCGTGTACCTTCAGAAACAGAAAAATGCCACTCATTGAAAAGGAGATTACTACTACTACTACCTACTAGTCTCATATTTCTAGGAAGCCTGTTCCAAAAGTTAGTGAATAAATCTAGAAAACAACATTAGTAGTTAAAAAGCAGGAAGTCTCTTTTTATTAACTTTCCAACTCTCACCATCTAGATTCAAGGTTTGCTTTATTTCTCCATTGACTTCAACTCACAGGCAGCTTGCTACACAGCATATAAGCTCAATAACACCTGTCAATTAGAGAGAAATATATTAAAATATATATGAAGCACACTCACCTTGCAACCGTACCACAATAGGAACTTTTAGCTCCAAATCCTTCACTGCCGTAACGATGCCTTGTGCTATAACATCACATCTCATAATGCCACCAAAAATATTTACCAGAATAGCCAGTACCTACAGAATCAATGACAATATTCATATTAAAAATGGCCAGAGACACATCAGATGAAATCAGCACACAGCCTTCAGTCTAAGGATAATTCAAGCTCTTTAATTGTGTTAAGGGACTCTGCAAAAGACAAAATATTTCTGTTCTACAAAACATTAGCAACCAAAGTACAGTTCTGTAGAGTCACATACAGCAGAGCAGTTACTTCAGAAAGCTGTATTTGCCAACTATTTATCTTTTCATTGCTAACAGTACTCCAGCAGAAGTACCCCCACAGCAGTAACTCCACATACTGAAAAGAGGAAATTTTAAAAACTTGTGCACAAGACCCTGTTTACACAGTTTACCTAAAGGCCAGCAGGCTTAGAGATAAGATAATTGAAATACATTTTATTCAGGAGGATTAAGCCAACAGTTAAGGGAATTCAAGTGGTAGAAAGGAAGGGTAAAAAGAACCATAGTCAGAGGTGAAAGATGAAAGAAAGCAGGAATCAAAATGGGTAGATAGCCGTAGATGACAAAACAAACTCGACAAGAGAAAACACTCCTGTGCAAATGGTTCCTAAACAGTAACTTGGTTCCCATGATCTCACAATTAGACTAGCTCAACTGCATAGCAATGTTCTTCCTCCTGCTACTAATGGGCAACTTAGACTGGCACCTCAGAAGGCTGTTCCAAACGAGCCCTGAACTGAACCCTGAGTGCAGTCTGTGACACCAGTGGGCTGCACTGCTCTTTGAGTTTCAGCACCAGGAATCCCAGCTATAGTCATTGTTTTCTTATAACATAGTGAGCAACTGGAAGAAAGCAGAAAGGAAAAGCAGTCTTAAGAAGTCTGTTTGGACACCCTGTGTCCACACATCAGCAGAGAATTTGCATTGCAAAAACTTTTCCCAAGTCAGCAACCCTCAGATTCTTCCTTGTTTCTTCTCTCTGTAATCTGGGTGCTCTGTGACTGTGTCCCTCATAGTTCCCTCAATTTGCTGGAAAAATGTGACAAAAGAACAAAGCTTATGAGGATGGGCTGATGGAGCTGGGGTGTTTAGCCTGGAGAAAAGGAGGCTCAGGGGGGATCTTATCATTCTCTATGACTGCCTGAAAGGATGTAGCAAGGTGGGGCTCTCTCTTCTCCCAAGTAACAATCACAAAGATAAGAGGAGATGGCTTCAAGTTGCACCAGGGGAGTTTTAGATTGGATATTGGGAAAAATTTCTTCCCCACAAGGGTTGTTAATCATTGGCACAGGCTGCCAAGGAAGTGGCTGAGTCACCAACCCTGAAGGTATTTAAGACTTGCAGACATGGTGCTTAGAGACATGTTTTAAGTGCAGGACTGGGCAGTGTTAGATTTATGGCTGGACTCAATGTTAAATGTCTTTTCCAATTGAAATGATTAAATGATTCTGTAACACTCTTGGAGTGTGTTACAGACCCTGCATTTGATAATAAGTCTTTCAAATAAGAAAGAGACTAACCTCCTCTGGAATATCACTCACTATTTGTTTCTACCCTTTCCAAAGATGAGCAAGTGGTACATAAAATTGTGGTGCAAAAGCAGCATACCATTAGCAGGTCTCACAAGTCATTTCCACCTTTTACAGTTACCCCTCTTAAAATAATTTTCTTTATTTTTAAAAAGCCCCAAACTGCCAAGTTCCCCCTGTGATAAGCATCTCTATATAGACCATCAATCCAGCTTTCACATTATTTTTGTGGAAAAGCTCTTCCTCTAGCTTCAACCAATTTATTATTTTAATAATATTCAAGCACTTCTGATAAATTTTTAATAGGATAAACATTAAAGCCCTTCCAAGCCCCTTACAAAGTTATTTATCTGACATTACATATAATCAGTACCTTAGAAACTTGTTTGTGCACAGCACAGCAAATATTCATCTCTACAGCTCTATGCAAAACACAGACCCAGCTGCAAAACTGGTCCAAAAGGAAAAAAAATGGAAAACCAACTGAATACTGCTTTCTGTTTAAACAGCACAGTGGGAATTTTTGACTCCAAGATTTCTGGAAAGATTCAAATACAGCTGTAACTTTAACCAGAAGACACAAAACTGTCTACTCAGTACACAGCCAAAACCCCTACTATTTAAAAAGGTAAAAAAATTCAATAGATTATTTTAGGCCTCCTTCATCTGCACCAAGATTAAGCTAAGATTTCCATCTTCTTTCTTTCTTTCTAGTTCTGGGCTTATAAAAACATGTTTTCTGGAGAACATGCACTAAGCATTGTCTTCCAAATCATAGCCTGTTTTACCACTGTGTAGGACCTTGATATGCCAGCTCTTCCCTCACCTTTTTATCAGAGGTAATAAGCTTAAAGGCTTCTGTCACTTGCTGCGCTGTAGCACCACCACCAACATCAAGGAAGTTTGCTGGAGTTCCGCCGTGAAGTTTAATTATATCCATTGTGGCCATAGCTAAACCAGCACCATTGACTATATGAGAATAAAGATAACATTTAGGAATTCAGTTTATAAAGCCATTAGGTCATTTAAAATTCATTAAATAGTACATACCTAAGCAGCCTATGTTTCCATCCAACCCTATATAGTTGAGATCTGCTTTTGCAGCATCCTTGTCTCTTTGGTCTTCCTGTGTCCAATCCTGCATATCAAAGATCTTCTTCTGACGATACGCTGAATTGCTGTCAAAGTTTATCTTTGCATCCATACACAACACTGAAAGGGAAAAAACCCACCATTACTGACTACCATTTAATATTAGAGTAATAACTCAACATACATTCATGTAGCAGTTAAGTCAAACTTGGCAGCTAGGTCATGCAGTCCAAACACAAAGTTTTGCTAAAAAGACACATGTACCACTGCCAATAAATGTAAGATTCTCTCCAGTTTCCCCTTATAATCAGTTATGCGCAAAAAGAGAAGACAACAATTTCTCAAGACACTCTAAACCCAAAAAAGCTTACAACAAGCTGTTTGATAAATCTCAGCAAATTATGTTTTCTCAGATCAAACTGCAGCCTGGAAAAGAATGGGAGGAATGCACCATCACAAGTAATTAGCATAAAACTAATCCTTAAAGAAGGTGTCTGACTTGAGGTTTTTTAATCCATTTTAGTTTTTGCTTTTAGAATAAACATATATAATATGTGCATGACTGTAAGCACACAGAAACACAATGAAAAAGTGTCTGAATTGGAAGAGAAAGTGTTAAGAAAAAACACACAAAAGTAAATTTACCTAAGATTTAGCAAGCAGAAAAACCTGCAGTATTCTTTACATAAGAACTAAGTTTCTGTCTGTACAAATATATCACTTCATTCCTATCCCTCAGTGAAAATGATATAAAAATACCAAGGCATGGGAAACAGATGGAAGACTGCTCTATACTGA